>JARFOC010096532.1:0-12963 GCA_031763485.1 Osmoderma eremita | reverse complement strand
TCTGGTTCGGTCTCTACGCTCCTTCAAAATTCCTCGATTGCACTTCAAATTTCCTATATTGTCGCTCAACTTTAAATATTTGACGCTATTTATTCCGCAATATTCATTTTCTACTTGTACATTATTTTGATAATTATAAGTCAGTACAAGTTTACTTTATTATTTTCTTTGGGAAAATGTGAATACCTAGGAAATGTAATACATAATTCTTTGCACAATAATAATGAAGTTAGCAATGGTAAACATTTAACTTTATAATGTTACCATATTTAATTATTAAGTTATTTTCTTTGTAGTCAAAACACATATAAATTAAAGTGATTTTTCAAGTGCCTTGCACATTATTTCCACGTTTGTTTTATGCATTTACTTTACAAAGAGTCGTGTGCTATTCAATTTTTAAAAGAAAACCGCAAAAACCGCACTAACCTTACGGTAGCTACTAAAATAACATACAACCTTGAGGCAACCCTCTAATATACATACATATGTACATACATCCAATTTCCTAATTACATATTGCACGGTAGACTTAACAGATACCAACCCCAATACGTACATATACATATATACGGAGTGGAAGCTAACGACTCGGTTATAGGAAACCATGATTTAGGTGGTGGACTATGAGAAGGCGGGGCTAACAATAACCGCCTGCCTGCACGTCATACGTTACTTCGATCCTATTCATTATCAATCGATGGAAAGGTATTTAACAGTGTAACTGCATACGATATAAGTGTCGTTAACACATTATGTTACCTATAATCATCGCTAAATTAAAACAAGATGATTTTGTGAAAATAAACCATTACTTCTAATCGGACCTACAAAAAACGAGCTAACAACTGTTCTAAATGTGTAAGTAAAAAACAAATAAACGATAATTCTTAATAATATAAGGTCTCATCTGAAAAACTACAAGGGACTAACAAGCATATCTAACAGGCCCAACCTCTCTATGCTGGCTGCTCTTTTCTCTCCAGCGCACATGCGTATGCTAAGTACTCGCATAATTCTTACTTTTGCACGGACTTTTTTCTATTATTGATACTCTTACGTCCAGAATTCCTATAGCCAGCTTGTTTCCATGGATAAAACACAAAAACCCACAATTTTATATAAAACCTGCAATTTACGCGCCCCTCTCGTTTATAATTGCTTTGTGAATACGTGTACAAATGTATTTATATGATCAAATAATAGCGAATTACATTCGTCAATTTTACGAAAATGTTCCAAGTTTCTTCAGGTTCAATATTAAGACGCCACCATTAAATCGGCATATTATAGGATATAGCTTGTTTGCATGTTCCGTGCCAGTTTACCGCAAAATTATATACCAGAGTTGTAGGTAATTAGTTTCCTAATTCGTTCTATTGTTTTCGTCTATGTTGGACACAACACGGCAAAAACGTTCCTTGTTAAATAACAACAGAAAGATGCAACGTAACAAATAAGTACTTATATATAACTTGATTACACAGCGATTTTATCAAACATAGCCATTTTTGAAAATATAATAATGGGCACTCTGTAATACAATAGAAATTATTGATATTATGTAGATTACTTAAAGAATTTCTAGATATTCATGCAATGACCGATCTTTTTAACACAATCTGCTACAATATGCTAAAGACGTACTAAAAATTTTTCGTCTTTTGCATCAATATGTGGTGCGGATGAAAGAAATGAAGCTACTGTCCAAATTTCAGGTTTGTAGCTTCAATGGTTTCGACTTTGCCTTGATAATAGGCCAGGCGTTCGTTACCAAGGCACCCTTATAGAGGTAATTTTGATAACCCCCGCTTTTTTTTTCACTTTTGCAACGCTTTCTTTTTAGAAAGTATGAATAATTATACCCTATGTCCATCGGGCCAAACTAAACTAACTTTTTAATAGTGCATATCGGTTAAATTGTTTTTGAGATTACCTCAAACATACAAATGAACTTTCTTTCCTTATTATATATTAATACTGAAATATAGATAACTTTATTGTAAGCAATTTCCAGTTGACTTTTGCGTTAAATGTCAAGTTGGATTTAGTTTACATCTGGTCTTGTTTATTTGCGTTTTACGGGTGTTTCTATTTACTTAATTACAGTTTCTGTTTTATTGTACACAATCTTGCATAAAATTGTTATATCTATAATTAGCAATGTCAATTATATACACCTCATTTACTAGCAAGGAAGTGAAGAAATGGATGCAGAATTTAGTTGCATAAGTAATACAATATTTTCGTTTCTTCTAGATATCTTCCTGTTCGACACTTACAGGAACCGATGTTTTGCGGTGCAAAAGGTTCAGATAAAATTAAACAATATAAAATGGTAGCAACTATTTAGCTATTTTAAACCAGAAATTTGGTTATTCAACATGATATTTACATACATTTAGGTGAAAAAACCTATTACAGTAGTAAAATATGTTTTGCTTCTTATAACTACCCCATACGAAAGTAGTACATACACAGCGTATGCGTGGAAATGCAAAACCCACTGAATATCTAAGAACCAACATGCCTTCTCATAACGTTTGTTTTTAATCGAATGGGGACAATTTTTGGGGAACGATCTTTATATCTCCAACTCCCTAGTCGCAAAATCTGTCAACCCCAAAATTCTTAAATTACACGTAGAGTGATATCTTATGTGAAAGCTTATGTTATTATTGCAGAAATTAAAGATAAATCGCTCTACAGCAGTTGTTATGGATAATGGTTTTTATATCGCGTATAATGAAATAAATAAATATAAAAGACGTGTAAATATAAATATTTTCAAGATTAAATCCCTCATTCAAGAACAAACCTAGTGTTCGGTTAGATGATGCTGAAAGGACCGAACGTATTTCATCTTTTATGTGTTTGTATTTTATTTAACGGCTTACACAGTATATAGCAGTCTTGTCTATAAGTATGTTACATCTTTCTCGGAAACGAGTGCCTCATTTATAAATTAGCTAGTTGTTTACACGCCACGTTTGCCTTCATTAGTTTATCGTCACAGTTTTTAGCTATACACATACATATGCCCACATCGGATTGCTTTGTGAATGGCAACCGCAGATTCGAATCTCACTGACAACGAGAGATATCCAGTCGCAGTGTACCATAAACCCAGCAGGGGTCACGTAATACTGTGTAATTTTCCTGTACTCACAAATTACGGTAAAAAGAACAGTTTCTTATATTCATTTTGTAGCTGCTATGCGATGCAGGAGTACTAAAAAGTAATTCCAAGTAGAAAAATAAACAACGATTCTTATTAAATTAAACAAAGGAAAAATAAATTCTACAATTATACAAAATAAAGTGAAATCCTGACAATGTTACTTTATCCAGGGATCGAAAATACCTCCATCCGCAGCCAAACAATAGTCGAGTGTATCGTAAAACTCCCGCCTCACTGCCTCGAGATTTCTAGGGGTTATTATCAGTGTGTATATACAGTGTGTATATACAGTGTGTTTATATATAGATAGATAGAGCTGTATTGTAAATGTCAGTATAAAAACCGAAAACACACACCATCTTCGTTAGCACATTAATAAATTTTGGCCGAATCACAGCCTGGATTCAATCTTCTGCACTTATTTCCGTGTCAATATTTATCCTGCTCTTTGCACGATTGAGTTGGCGCCAAAGCTCTTACAGGAGAAAGAATTACACCGATAATACGTAAAACTGACGTATTAAGATGTACGTGCCCGATGAGGCTATTTATAAGATTTACTTACAGAAGCAGACTACCTAGTTACACCTCACACACAAACCTACATGAGTCAGCGTAATTTATGTGCTAGCACTTCAAATATTTGCCAGTGTTTACATAATTGAATACAAGTTTAAGAAATATTTTTTACGTATTTTTACGCAGAGATTTGTACGTGAATCATACTACCAAATGAGCTAAATTATTGCATAATAAGATATGAGTAACACAACGTACACGTTATTTGTTATGGAATATGTTTCCCTATTATGAATTAACTGTTGTAGTTAGATGATATAGTATGTATTACTTCTTAAATGCCTTATTATAGAGGGGCATATATTATACGCTTTGCAGAGTTATTTATTTAATCACATTAACATAGCAAGACCAACCTAAATATTAATAAGCAAAATTCAAAAGAGTACTCAATAGTTTTTCAAGGATTTCATAGGGGACGTGAATGGGATCCGCGTTATCTTCTGGCTGTGGAGCCAAGGTAGGCCGTGCCTACAGTTCCGAAGAAAACTCGAACGTCATAAAAGTAGCATTAATTTCAATTGATTAGGTAACTGTGTGAAAGCCAGTATTCACTCTTACTCAAAATTCGTTTCTTTTACTCTTCATTCCCATTTTATTTATGTTGTCTTCATATTCACATAGAAAATAAAACATTCTTTGTGAAATATCAAAGTTTTGTGCAGTAGTGTGAATACGTTCACCATAATCGCAGAAAAAAGAAAATCCCCGCAGGTTCAGGTTTGCCAACCACTCCTTATAAAAGTGGTCAACAACATATACACGGTAACTGTATCACTTTACAACGATATAATTTATTATATAGCAAAGTAAAAATAAATGTATTTTTAAAAAAATAAAAAAGAGAGCTTTATATAAAACGCACTAAAGAGGATTTCTAAGCCCTATTAATTCACCCCACACTAAGAATAAAACTTTATATAGCTTCAGTTTTTTTGTTCTTAAGCATATTGATTCACGTCACACTGAGATGCAACCCGATTGGTTCACCCAAATTACGAGAAAAACTTAAGCTTTATCAAAATACGAAAGAAGATGTTTTATCCTTGGTGTGGGGTGAACCAATAGTGCTTAGAAAAACACTTGTTTTGTCATTTTTGTAAGCTTTATATAAACCTTTTCTTTCTATTCCTTTAAATATACATTTATTTTATCTTTTTTAGTAATAATCTAATTGTATCTCTTATTTTTATTAATAATTTTGCATAATGTATTTGAGTAATGAGTGTATGTTATTACTTTACATTTTTCAATATTAAGCAAAAGACCATTATTTGCGCACCAGTCGATACGCATGGCCAGGTCATGTTGTAAGGCTTGGCAATGTTCAAAGTTATTTATGGCAGCAAAAATCTAAAGATCGTCAGCATCAGTTGATCACATAGGTCACTCATGATCATAATAAATAATAATGGCCCAAGATTTGATTCTTGTGGTACTTCACCATGGGCTGTGTAAGCATCTAGTAATACGCCTTTTTATTCTACATACAAGTGACGATTAGTTAGGAAATCTCCCAATAAAACAATTAAATTTGGATGTTGATTAAACTTCTCCAATTTGGATAAAGTAATATGCTGCACACGATCAAATGTTTTACTAATGTCAGTGTATACATGCATTTGCTTCTTGTTATCCATATTTTCAGCGAGATATTGTGTGACTATCCACAAATTGGTGGCCGTGAAGCGCCCTCATACGATGTATGAAAAAACATATACATACGTCAGAAATCAAATCACACACAATTTTTGAAAGATTTCGGAAAAATTATTTAATAATGTTATAGGCCGATAGTTGACTAGATTGTATGATCCAGACTTGAAGACCCGTACGATTTTTGTTAGTTTCATGCTCTCTGAGATAAATTATTTTCAAGTGTGTTAAAAGGCATCGCACACAATCTCTAACTAAAATCATCTCAAGCCTGCTTTAAATATATTTAATGAATTATGTACTAAGATACTGCTTTAAAACTATGTTAAGCAAAAAAATTAATGTTTTGAATAAGATACTACAAAAAAACCTCTGTAACACCTCGCATGCTCCTTTCAAATTGATATCTCTCGATATATAAATATTAAATTCCCCATTAATCGTTAGGAAGTCTTTAAACGACATTGAATTTAAAATTGCTTATTCCACAAAATATCCAATCCAAACTTTCCACTTTTCCTAATAAGCCCGTGGAAATGCCAACCAATGGAAAAGTTACGATAACCTCTGCGTGACGGCGATGCATCTTTTATAACCTCCAACGACTTAAAACAAGTTTTAGGGTAGCGGCAAAATTAGTTGGCTCTGCACAATTTTAAAGAAACGCCAAATTAAATGCATGGATAAACAGGATATCCATGCATGTTTCTAAGTAGACAGTGTAGGTATTGCTTATTACGTATTAACGAACGCACACCTTGTGTGTGGTGGAATGTGTGCTGTAGCGCATTTAACGAGATTGTATTTTGACGAAATATGTATGTTCGTATTAAATTTTCGTATAATAATTCAGAAAAAGATTGCGCTATGAAGTTTCAAGTTTTCTTGCGGAACCTCCCTATGCCTTTAGCTGGGCTAAATCAATAATGAGCATTGGAAGTTGAGCTAGTGTGTTGGTATATTTAAATAATAAATCTTAAAAATCACTTACCAGCAAGATTTGATAGAAAATAAAGAAGTATTACCTGCAATAAAAAAAAAGTGGTATTATGCTGTGTTCAAGAAGCATATATAAATATCAATAAATACAGCAAAATGTAAACAAACAATCTAGTAATACTGTCAAAAAGAATTCACCGAGAAAAAAGCCGTTACATGGTTTATTTCTGGAATCACTATAAAAAATGCATTAAAGACGGGCTCGAGTTTTTGCCTACCAGGCGTCATCAGCGTCTCTCCGAATGTTAAACCCACTTTCATCGCTAATGCGTCGGCGAACTTATTGCGAAATGTCCCTGCCGCTTGCTTGCGCCACGACATACCCCATCTAGGGGACAGCGGTCAAACACAAGCCACCATGACAAATGCAATAAGACCAGTAATGCAGTACACTTCTTCTGGCCTTCTGGCGGAACTGACAGTCCATGCACTGCCCGAGCTAAATGAGTGCTGGAGTACAAAATTTCGATATGGGAGGTAGTTTTGGATACAAGGTCAGTCCAAAAAACTTCCGACAGCTGATGTTGTGTTTTATCCTGGTTGTTTAGTCTGTTTGGGGCAAACCAAACACATGCGGTCTATATGTGGCCTGTTTTCTAGAGCTTAAGTAGGACTTTAACAGTTCAACCTCCTACTCCATAATAACTTAATTTCCCGGTAAGTATGTCTGGATTAACAGAATCGAACGCCTTTGATACGTCAAGAAGGTTTAACTCCTAATAGCCGCGATCTTCGAATGCCTTGAGGAAGTGTTGTAATACCTCAATCGTACCTGTGAAGATACTAAGCGACATCTGTGGACTGGAATTACTTTAGCAATTTTCAACACGCGTATGTCTTCCATACGTATTTCTCACTAGCGACGTAAATCTTAACCTAAACACAGTTCTATGCTTATAAGATTGGTAAATTAGATATCATTTAGTTAACGACCTTCAATAATACCCAGTCGAGCTGACATTGGTTCTTAATTATTAACACTTGAATAAATTTTGAGATGCTTATAAATTTGTTAACTTGTTTTCATAATGGATAACGTGATTTTACGAGAGTAGAATATACCCTATTATTTATCTACCACAGTTTTAGGTTAAAGTAGTAAAACAGTGGGGTTAGGATATCGCTTTTTCTAAATTGACTGTAAAATGTTACCGCGCTGACAATGTTTTGCAACAACAGCTCACGGTTGGATAACCTCTTTCGTTCAGAGAATTTAACAAGTCACCATACTCAACTCGCTGTCATCTGATGCTACCCGTCGACAAGAATTTCATCTTGTTCGAATATCCTGATATCCTGACTAAACTCGCTGCCACAATCGCCAAACCACCGAAGAACATTTTCTTCAAAATCGTGGTGTAATGGCAGAATATACCCTTTCTATTCATTTGTATTCACGTAAATTACCGTACGCACAAATCCAATTATACGGTAGTATGGCTACGCATGTAGCCTGAGGCGCTATATGAATAATTCTAATGTCAAAAGTCCGGCAGTTAGGGACCGTATTCGTTGAAACTCGTAAATAACATCAGTTTTCCTTTATTATGAAGCCAGATGGAGTGACAGCTAACATTATTCCCAAAATTTCTGGTAACCAAATAAGTTCGTGCGGTTTTCGAATAAAGTAGAGCGCCATGAATATGTTTTAAGTTGTTTGATCCATAGCACTTGTTTGTTATGTCATTTACTTTAGTACGAATCCTTCTTTTATCGAGTACATACACATTTTGCACGTTTCTTGTTGAATTCCTAGTTTTAAATAATTGAAAATGACAGGGACTCAAACTTTAATTCCAGGTTGTTTACTCTATGAGTACAAATTTGGTATCAAAGCTTCAGTGGCAGCGCGAAAAATATGCATCGCATTCGTGATGATGCCGTAAGTAATCGAACAACACAGAAGTGGTTAAAAAAAAATTCTTCGGGAGATCTCAGCTTGACCGATGAAGCACGCTCTGGGAGATAGAAGATCATTAACAACGAGATATTCAAAGGTTGTGGAGGGAAATTCCAGTACAACGTGCCTAGAGCTTGCAGATAGGTTCAATGTGAGTGACGGAACCATTCGTTTGCACCTTCATCCGCTAAGAAAGAAGTGGGAGTTAACCAAACGGGTGTCACATGAATTGTCAAATGATGACAAATTAAGTCGTCTAACCATTTGTTCGGCAAACATTTCATCCAACGATAATGAACCAATTCTTGATCGCTTGTTAACCTGCGACGAAGAGTGGATATTATGCTCAAATTCTAAACGTTGGTATCATTGGTTATCGCCTACTGATTCGAAGCCACATACTTCCAAAGCTTCCTTGCACCCAAACAAGGTTTAATTGTGGGTTTGGTGGACAACAACAGCAATTGTCCATTATGAGTTTTTGGAAAGGAGTCAAACCATCACTGCTAACTTGTATTGTGAAAAGCTTTAGCGAGTACAAGCAGCACTCATCCGAAAATAGCCTTCTCCGATCAATCAAAAGAAAGTGGTGTTCTTATAGGATAACTCCACCGCAAGAATGACCGGTCTTCTATCAATGTCTGCTCTTTAAAATACCATAACATGCCATTATTATTAAATAAAGCAAGATGAGTATTAGTTTTGTGGCATAAATACGCTGCCAGGAAATTGTCCCGAAAATACACATAAAAGTGAATTATCTATTAATTATGAATATTATTTAAGCTAACAATTAGTCCACTTCTACACATGTTCCTATAGGATGTTAATTTGTAATGTCCGCTACTGCAAGGTTTGTAAACTTTATGTATTAATAAATTAAGTTACCAATCACAAGCCCTACAAAAATAAATGGTTGTTAATCTACAGGTTACCCGCGAATAGCACTTTAGCGATATTCTAGGCAGAGAAATGCGTATAAATATCTGTCAGACGAACATAAACAATTTTAAAATATTTAAAACCGGCCCATATCTTTCTTTATCCCATGTTATACGATAATAATTCGGACACGCAACGACACGCAAGTAAAAATAAATAAACTTCCTGAGCTTAAATGCTACGATTAGTCAATGGAGCTGCTCTTTTACGCAAGATCAAAAGCTTTAATACAAGCATCAATTCAGCTACGACAGTTATTACGTACACGTGTAAAATTTAACGTAACCTCGCGAATGCGTTAAAGTGCAACAAAAATGCGATGTCTCATATCCTCGGCGCTTTCAGTGTCGTACACTAAACCCTTCATGTGTCCTCACAGGAAAAAAACTCTAACGGATATAGATCGGGATTACGAGCTGGCCATAGAATCCGACGTGCATGCCCAATCTATTGTGGGAATGCTAAGTTTAAAAATTCTTGTACAACTCGAGGTGCTACATCGTGCATAAATCATAATTGTTGGTGTATCGTTAACGGTACGTCATTCAAATCGGGTAATATATTTGGAGAAAAACTAAATACGCTGCTGCATTCAATCGTTGTGGGAATGCATGTGGTCTAAGTAATTTATCACGCTATAACCTTGCCCAAACATTGATGACTATCCTAACTTGCGAGGAGCTTTGGAGCTTTTCGTCTGCCCACTGATGAGTATTATGGAAGTTCGAAGTAACATCTCTCTGATCTGGCTGACGAACTTCTCTGCGCTGAAACCACTTACAGAAGACAATCCGACGGGGAAAATCTACTTCCGTTACTTTGCACTTTCTGGGTATGGTGTGGATGAAGTAAATTACTTTTTTTGTTGAAGGACGGATCGCAGAGAAATAAAAGACTTTTCAGGGAGATGAAAAGCATAGCTAATCAACATACAGAAGAAGCAAACGCGAGTACCTAGGCAGAAAATTAAGCATTTTGGAAGTATGTTACGAGAGTAAAAACAATAGAAATTTCTGTCAAGAAGCAAAGAGGAATACACAAAATAAAGATAGGTTGATGAGGTATTGTAGAAATGAATTGGGGGAATTAGAGGGCAACATTACAGAGATATGGGCAAACTATTTTGAAAATTTATAGGGCAAACAGCAACCGGAGGAAGCAGCCAGTACATGAAATATCCAAGAAAACGTAGTTAATCAGAGTTTAATCCTAGAACAAACATGGTGATAAAGGACACAATTGCAAATCTAAAAAACAACAAAAGTCCGGGGAAAATGGCATTCCGGTCGAATTCTTTAAGAAAAGTGGGGCGTATCTAGAGGAGTGTTTAACGGAAATAGTGAAGAGAGTGTGGAGGGAGATAGAAATGCCAAACAGGTGATTTGCACGATATTTAAGAAATGAGAGAGTACTCTATGCAGCAATTATAGAGGAATTTCTTTGTTAGATGTAGTGTATAAAATTTTCGCAAAAGCAGTTAGACGCCGACTAGATGAATATATTGACGATGTGGTCGGAGAAAATCAGGCTGGTTTCAGAAGAGGGCGCTCAACTACTGAGCAGATATTAGCGATACAGATACAAAGTAACAGCTACGAGCAGAATATACAGTTGCACATCCTATATATCGATTTTAAACAGGTGTTATATGAACAAAGTTATACGAGGCAATGGCTGAAATAGGTATCCCTGCCAAGATCATAAGACTGATTCCAATGACTATGGGGGATACCAGGAGTAGGGTGGAGGGAAGGCTGTCTGCCAGTTTAGAAGTCGGTCGTGGTTTGAAGCCAGGGCGATCCACTCTCGATCACTGCTTTTTTTCAAATATCGTACTGGAAATGACAATGAAGAAAAGCGAAATCCAAAACAGCGGGGACTATCTATGAGCACAGGCACCAATGTATTGCCTACGCAGACGACATTGCGCTACTAACAATGTCAGAAAAAGAACTACGACGTATTTTTGCCAATATAGAAAACGTCGCAAGGGAGTACGAATTACAAGCAAACGAATATAAGACTAAGTATATGTGCATGGAGGGAAATAGCCGATCAAGAACAGCCAAGCTGCGTTTGTATACAACAGTAATTCGGCCAACGGTGTTGTATTGTTCAGAGCTATGGTTGCTAAATAACCAAGAAGAAATAAGACCAGAAGCGTTGAAGAGAAGGATATTACGAGGAATTTATGGAGGAACCAAGGACGCATTGGGAGTTTGAAGGCGACGATCGAACCAGGAAACTCTAGACGTACATATGTATATGGTAGACCCATGATAACGCGAAATACAGGGCGCAAAGAGTAAGATGGTTAGGGTATGTGATACGAATGAAGTCAAATAGAATACACAGAAAAATACTGAAAAGTGGAGAAGGACCGATGATTTCTAAATGTTGATTGGGACAGGGCCGAACTCGAATAAAGAAAAATCATTTTCTCTTTATTATGTGCACGTAGAACCGCAATTTTTTGTATGCACTTAGGCTTCACTCGTACGTAT
Source organism: Osmoderma eremita (assembly GCA_031763485.1). Taxonomy (NCBI): domain Eukaryota; kingdom Metazoa; phylum Arthropoda; class Insecta; order Coleoptera; family Scarabaeidae; genus Osmoderma; species Osmoderma eremita. The sequence continues at coordinate 1,202 of JARFOC010096532.1, read as the reverse complement.
CTTTCACCTTTTTCTATTCCATACTATACAGAATTCACCGTGTATATGTACCTATACTTGACGGGGCAAGCAGATGCAGTGGCGGCAATGGGTACATACATGCATTGCCGGTACTGCATCTGTTCGCCGCGTCAGGTTTAGTTCTAAGATTTACTAAAAACTTCTTTCAATCTAAGAGACTTTAACCCGCTAAAACGAGTCGAAACGTTTTCCAGAGATAGAGCCCAATTTCACAGTTTCCGCTGTCTTAAAACTTGCTGAAAACTCTCTCGTCAGAAGTACTCTTCCTTCTTAATGCCCGCAGTTATAAAAGTGTACGTTAGACGGTGCCCGTCCAATGATGATGATTCTTTTCGGGCAACCTCGCTAATTGATTTGAATAAAATTTTAGTGGCGAGGATATTAAATTAACCTCGGGCGATCACCGTTTTTGGCTGCCCTGGATAATTAAAACTTTAGTCGACGGAAGTTGAAGATTCCGAGATAGCACGGCTACTTTATCCGCCACTTTGCCGACGTACATTGCACGCTGGGATTTCTGGAAATCCTTTTTCATTTCACTGCCAGACCCGCTAAGCAAAAAATAATTGAATTACCCAGCTCAGAGTGCATCTACTCTGTGTTCGCAAAAACCTAACGCATAGTTTTACTGAATAGTAAATTTTATTAAGAATGCATATATGTATATTGTAGGATGCCTTAATTACATTGGCAATGTAATGTAATTCTTTTTTTGAAATGCGGCACCTTCTGTAGTAACGAGCAAAATTTGTAATGTGTCCGTAATTTACTAATTAAAAGGAGTTTCTGTACTATTGTATTTTAGTTAACACAGTTGTGTTATTTACGTATATTCACACATTTAATTTTCAGTTACTGCGTGGGTTTTCATAAATGAAACTAAAATCCGCTGCACTACTAAAAGTTTGTCTTTTAAGGATTAAATTTTGACACAAGGTCTAAATTAAAATTTTACAATTTCTTTTATGTAAAACGCATAACGATTTCTTTATGCAGTTATAAGTATATATTGCAATGATGTTTTTATAACATCTTGCCGTTCCATTTTGATTGATTGTAAAAGTTTGTAAGCCAGGAAGCGTTCGTTCACTATCATTGATTTGTCGATCATCTGAGTTAATTGAATAATTGTATGGGCGAAAGAGTGCCACCTATACGATTCGCGTTTGAAATTTAACATT
>JARFOC010096522.1:0-12963 GCA_031763485.1 Osmoderma eremita | reverse complement strand
TTTTTCGTAATGTCAAAATTGACATCTCGCCTCCTGAGAATTATCGCCGTCAGTAATGTCACCTGACTGACTTATTTACTGTCAAAACTGACGTCCCGCTTGATAGCTCGTGTCTTCGTACTACAGGCTTTAAAGTGGAGACTTTATTACCCGTCCACAATTCCTCTTTACAATATAAAAATGATAATTTAACAACATCAACTTAAAACCGTGCCAAAGCAGCACCGACATTTAAAATGTCTATGGTATTTAAATTTGTTAAATAAAAAATCTTTTATTCGTACCGTTCCATTACACCCCGTAACCTATTATCTGGGGAGTCACATTATAAGGAACATTACTATAAATAATCCGTTTTATATAATAAAAATGGTTGTTCCGCAAATATCAAATATTTGGTACTAACAGCTAGCAATTTAGAACCAATTATTAATTACTAACAAGGGAGCACGGGCAACCGGCGCATCCCGATTTCGACTGAAAGAGTACCTTTGTATAAAAACAACACCATTTTCTTTTTCTGTCCAATCCCCCGATCTCGAGTACAGCCCGGGATCCTCCCAAGATTTGAATAATTTTAAAATTTTAGTAAATATACCTGAAACTATAACAGTTTTCTTCTTTTTTATAGCATATAATTTCAAGTATATTAGATAGTCCCAAGGATGACGCGAATTATTTTCGAAAAAAATTAATAACGGGCGCCGGGTACCCCCATATCCCCTATTTTTTGATTCTTCTGAATTTTTATTTTTCACAAACAAACACACTGTTCGGATTACTCCTCCCGCACAAAGTATTAATTAATTCGGGACGACACGTGTTTCGGGAATACGTGGATTCCCATTATCAAGTCGAATAACCGAATAATCTTTACTTCACAAATAAAGTCGGTTTTATGTAGAAAACGGTGCTGTATAGGAAATTTGACAGTTAATAACAAAGATATAAGAAAACGATAATGAAACATTACATATCATCGATTATCCTTACATATTTATCTGGAAATTATTTAGTATTTCGATAACGTTTCCAAAAAATACTGTAATATAATGTGATGGGTATATCGATGTAAATATCGATAAACTAAAAATACAAGTATTCTGTCACGTACACCATTATCGTAATGCGTATATAAGATTTCAAATAATATACCAGAAGCATTTTTTTTCGTGCAGTGTAAATTTGCAGCTTAGCATAATTGCAGCGATTAACATAGCTAATGTGCTGAACATGTTACTTGCAACATTTCAAGTAGCCAAACAACGCAATAATTCCTTCAACGTCTGAAGAATTTATTTTAACCCCTAACCGGAGACATACATCATTTGGGACATATCGTCTGAGAGACTCTTCTTTCAAATGAATAAAAAATATCGAATCCAAGTCAATTATTGCATTAATAGAAGATAAGGTAGACATCTTTTTATCCAGAATTACGAAATACAAGACCAAATACGCTACATACACTTCAAAAATGTCCTAAAAAGTATTAGATACATACTACGATTAAATAAACGTAAAAATCTTTTTATCCTCCGAAAAATTATGAAGAGAGGATTGGGTTGAATGGAGTTTTAAAGGAAACGCATTACCAATGAAGTAACTTAACCAAAAAATATTGAAAAAGTCCAAATCCAACAATCCATTTTTCAAGGTATTTGTCACAAATAGACTTTTTGACATTGCAAATAAACTGGTTTCTCAAGGTCATCTATAAAAATGAGGCGCTGTGAGTGTATAATCACTTTAATCGTTCTTGTCTGAGCTAACTGCCAGAATCATGTTCAGATTCTGCATAAAAGTTATCTGGAACATCGCGTGCATCACTCTTATGATTAAATTCCTCTGTTTACTAATTAAGAATAGTTTCTTCATAATCAGATCGCCCGAACCTACTTGCTTGGGAGGTCAGGGCATATTTGTACGCCATCGAGATGAGGAAATTTATGACAAACTGAGACCCACAAGCTATGTTCCATACAACTACAATTTTCTGAAAAATTTGCACATCCGTATAAAAAAAAATTGCCCAATTTCTCTCTCTCTCTCTCTCTTCTCGATCAGTCCTATTCGTCAACGTTCTATCAATAATACCTTGAAACCGGCACTCAAAATAAACATTAGGTATAGCTAACATAACATAATTAATATCTATATCCACATAATGTATATTAGTATAAAACGCACATTTTGACGAACGCCTCATGTATACGTTTTAGTGTATATAACAAAATATGTTTAAACAAAAACAAACAAGCTTAGATAAGCTATCGACAATGATCTAAGTATTTTCAACTTGATTTATCTAGCATGAAAAGCGCAATGAACTTAAACTAAATAAAACAAAGCAAGGAAAACCAAAATTACTGTATGTTTATTTTCTGCTTTATTTTCCAGTTGCCGTACTATATTTAATTCATATAGCTGCAGCTACTAGAACACCAAAGGTAAGTAACAAACGACATAGATAGTTGTTGAATTTAAAACATTTACACATTTTGTTTTAATTTCAGGATCTCATAGATGACGGTTGGAAACCTATAATAGGGCACACGTCGGGTCCAAGCTTCGATCTTGGGGTTGTAAACTATCATAAAATAAAGAAAAATGACGACACCAATACCAGTTTACGAGATTCCATATCTGTGGATATTAAAAAATCACAGGCTATTACATCTCCGAAACCAGTCTCCTCTAAATCGCTCCAACAACATGGGCACAGTCACCTAAGTAAGTGTGAAATCAATAATTAATTATGAATTACAATGATCATTGCTTTTCCTGATAGACAAAGTGCCTCCAAGCGGCAAACAAACCACGTATTTAACGGGACATGGATATAGTAACAACCAACAGCCTTTGAGTATTTTGACTCATAGGAGTCAAACCAAGAAACACAAGGTGCCAGTAATGGGAAAAAATCACATGCCCATTGGTGCAAACGGAAAACGTACAGTGAAACCAATCAGAGGTGCTTACAGTCAAAAGGATGAAATCTTAGCACAAGCACATTCTACAGGTCTTGGTAAATATTTTAATTGTTAAAAATTTCTGTTGCAATATGCACATAAGTAAACGGTTAAAAGGGATTAACCGCAAAAAATGCCACTATAGGCACGTGGTTTATTGTTGGAATCAGAATACTAGCAAGAGCAATGAAAGGGTTACAAGCATTAAAGACGGACTCCGAATGCTAAACCCACTTTCACCACTAATGCGTCGCCGAAGTTATTGCGAAGTGTCTCAGCCACTTGCTTGCGCCACGACATACTCCATCTAGCGGACACCGGTCAAACACACAAGCCACCGAGACACATGCTTGTACCCCTTTCATTGCTTTTGCTAGTATGGTGATTCCAGCAATAAACCACGCGCCGATAATGGCTTTTTTACGGTTAATCGTTTTTGGGCACTTTTGATGTTTGTTAGGATAGAAGGGAGTAAAATTTTAATTAATAATGACTACAATTCATAATTTTCAGGTAACTATGCGTTTTTCAGCCCAGCTTTTGGCTCCGTCAAACCTCGTCCTCCGCAACAAGCAAACGTAGACTATTACAATCAATTCGCTTCTCAAAGCAATGATCTATACCGATTTCAAAGACTTCCAGTCCAACAATACGTATTGCCAAAGAATCAAGTTCAGAACGAAGTTCATTACACCTTCCAAGCGCAAAATGATGAGTACACCAGAAACTTAGTTCCGCCACCACCATCCCAACGCTATAACATCGAAAAAGAAAAGATAAAAGAGAAACCTACGTTATTTAAAGAGGCCGAGCAAACGAAGCCTACCACAGAACGAATACAAACGATCAAACAGCGACCTGAAAATCAAATATTACCAGACACTGTTCTCTATCAAATTCCACCTCAGTATCAACAGGCTACTTACTACGTTCCAACACAAAAAGAACTTGGTTTTGATGTGCAAGTAACTAAAGAAAATATAAGGGAATTTCACAATAATATACCTTATCAACAAGAAAACACACAAAACATATATAATTCCGACTTTACATATTATAAAACGGGTAAAAAGCCGACTGAAACCCCAAGTGTACCAACGTACGAGGTAACTGAAGAAAAAGAGTGGCAAGAACCTCCTTCAACATTTGACCATCAATTTCAACCTGTTGAAAATATTAACAAAAACGCACGTCCATTAGTTAAACAACAGATAGAACCGTTCTTACCCACACCTTCAAAACCGTCTGGTGCAATCCCGACATCGCCAACACAAAGTGAAATATCGACAATATTTACGGAGTTATCCCACAAAATAAATCGACAAAAAGAAAATTTGGATCCAAACTTCTTTACTGTAAAAGAAGTATCTACACATTACCCAATTTTAAGTAATACAAATGTAGGTCAATTTAATTTACAATATTCTATTCCAGTCCAAGATACTGCGGATTTTCCAAATGAAATTACAACCACTATAACACCAAAAAATCGGTACAAAATAAAGGACATTGAAATAGTGAGTGAAATTCAAACGGTCGCGCCAATTTCTACAACTACAATGAGAGATTTGCCCCAACGTCGCAGACCTGGTCACAGAAGACGCAGACCGACAAACAGAAATAGATTTACTACTGAAGAACCAATAACAACAACTGATTACTACGACTTACAAAAAGAAATACCACAGACAACTATGAAGCAAAGGAGAAGGAGACCAACACAAGCACAAAGGACAACGGAAGCGTCGGTATTTGTTGAAACGAATACCCAAAGAATTAGACACAGATTACGAACCAAACCTACAACAGCAAGTGATGAGGAGGAGGTACCACAAAACCACAAAATAACTTTTTCAGAGGAAATTTCGAAGCCCATAAGGGGTAGTTACGTATACAAATCAAATGATTCTGTTCGCAGACGTCCAACAAAGTATTACACCAGTACTACAAGTGAAGATGTTATGGATGAAGAAGATTATCCACCCTCAAGTAAATACACTACAACAGAAAAAGAAATTCGGCAACATACATATTACCCACAAGAAAATTCATCTGAAATCGGTTATCAAGAGGAAGTAGATGAAGAATCCAGCGAAGAAATGTTTGACAATTATAAAAAGGAAACTTCTTCTAATCAAGCAATTGAAGATGCTACAACAATAATGCCAACGTCTTTTGAATACACAACAAAACCAACCACTGCAGAAATACAAAGAGGCAGAATAACTATTAAAGAAATTTATACAACGGGGTCTGAAATACCAGACGATGTAACAACTTTAGCTACAACGACCGCTTCTACCACTCCTACTTCAACTACGACTCAAGAACCAACGACTACAACAAAAATTAACCGATTTAGAAGACCTATACATTACAAACCACCTAGACCCAAGTTTAGCGTTAAGGATTATCACCAAAGGCTAAATCAGTACATATCTTCCACTGAAGCTTCAAAAGTCAACACCGAATCTACAAGGACGAGAATACACTACCGCACCAGACGACCGACTTTGAAACAAGAAGAGCACGGAGAAGAAAGAACTGAAGGTACACGGAAGAAATTCATACCTAAGAGCCAAAGGCAACCTATTACACCAGAGAATAACGAAGAATCTACGGAACCTAGCGTGAAAACGGTAAATTCTAGATTAAGACCTTTTGGTAGACACAGATCTACAACTACAGAATCCACGACAACACAAAAAGTTTCGATAAAACCGCATATATTTAGCACTTTGAGAAGACCTCCCCCTCTCAGTTTGAAAGAGAGAATATACAATAAGAATAGATTCAATTCCAATGAGAAAATCACAGCAAGCAGTACTGAAGAAGAAAAACAAAATGATATAGTTGCGACAGAAACTGTGCAAATTCCAACAAGCACTGAAATTCCAACAACTACAAAATTATCAACAACCAGTACGAGCACGACTACGACAGAACCAAATTTAGATGAAGTGGAAAACGGTGAAACGGAGAAAGATGAAGTGGAAAAAGATGAATTGGAAAAAGATGAAGCGGAGAAAGATGAAGTGGAGAGAGATGAAGTGGACGAAGATGAAATCCAAGAGGTTGGTAGCATCGATATAATCAAAAATGATCCGTTGTTACAATCGCAAAGAGTTTCTGATTTAACGTCATCTACTCAAAATCAGTATAATACACCAGGAATGTTTAAAAACGTATCACCTAATGTTAGACGAATACCAAATTATTTTACGTTGGCAACGGACGACCCTATTTTGCCAATAGAAGCGTTTTTCCCAAATATTAGCAAAGACAAGCAATCTTAACACAGAGATATGAAATTTGTAAAATAGAACAAAACAATTATATTAGACGACAAACAGAATATGTGCAATATTCCATTAACAAGACTGGTGTTTAGAAAGCATTAAGCAATGTACATAAATTTAGTGTATTTAAATTTTAAACACATAAATAATAACATTCTTTGAATGTTACAAACTTAGACTCAAGAATTATTACTACAGAAAGTAGCGGATTTGTGAACAAAGTAAAATATTCTATCGCTCTCTCTCTATATCTATACATAAATATAGGAATTTGTAGCATTTTACGTATCAGTTCAATATTGTACATAATATTTACATACCTAGATCTACATAAGATTTTGTAATATAGCTCTCGCAACAAAACGGCTCAGTTTTGACAGCCACATTGTTAAAATCATACTAACACAACTTCACATTTAGCAAATGCATAGTAATTTCAAATCTAGTAGCATTTGGTCCGCGTAGGATTTATTCACTAAGAGCGTTGCCAGTTGCATAGATAAGGCGAGTTGTCAGCGTACTCATTTGACATTTGTCATTTTGACGGTCTATTTAGTATTGCTAGTTTTCGTATTTTTTAACCATAACCTATCTATATATCTGTCAAACCATATAATATGCTTTGTAATGCGTGGCAACCATGTCATGAAAAGACGAAATGTCAAAAATAGGTTGTTTAATTGCAAGAGCTGTACCTTGATCTACACAATATTTTGTAATATATATCTTTTAAGTCGTAATAACAATTTATAGGTATGACGAACCAAAAATAGCTTGACCGGTCGTATGCACAGAAATAGAAATCATAGAGTAACAAATAGTAGAAAAGCAAAAAAAAAAATGAAGAAAATGCTTTCGAACAAAAGTCAGAGAAAATAGATTATGCAGCAATACGAATGCAATGGTTGCTATTTGATTCCAAAACCCTTTTGTATTTAGTATTGAATTATACCGTCGTTATAAACACCCGGCAATTCGGGCCATAGAAAATACAGTGATCAATCTCAACTGAGGTTGATATTAAAAAGGTCCCTAGATTAGTTATAAACAAAATCATAAGGAGAGCAAAAATGATTGTCATGCCTGAAGTTTGCAGCAACATTGTCCTCCATTGTCTTATTGTTATATATATATTTTGTCTTTTTCTTATTCATTTACTGCAATTTCATGTCTGAAGTTCAATCATTTTTGCTCTCACGGTATTTACTTAAATACAAAGCAAACATAATAATATCGGCGGTAAACAGAATGACAACCAAAGTAGCAAAATTCAAATTTGCGGCAATTATTTTTAGTTACTTCAATATTAAAGCATGAAATTACCTACAATTTTGTATTACATCAATGGATATTTTAACATCTTTAAGTTGAAGTTACTGAAAATAATTGCGGCAAATTTGAATTGTGCTGCTTGGGAAATGGCGCGATGACAGATGACAAACAAAGTGTAGCCATTCCACGAAAGTAAATATGAACTAGTTGACAACCGATCGAGGGGCCTTTTTGATACCAACCTCCGACAGGGATTGATTATTGTGTATAATCCTAATATAATCACCTTAAAGACAAATATTGTAAGGATGGCCGAGTAGCTAAATTTTACAAAATCAGTAATCAAAAATAATAATAATGTCCGTAATTAACTTTCATATACATAAACAAAATAAAATTTGGATTATATATTAATTAAACAAGGATTACATTATATTTTAAATTTAATTTTAAATTAAATTGCCGACAAAAATAAATACAATAATAAAATCAATGCAATGTCTCCGGGAGGAAAACTCCTTAGGCCCCTTTGAATTGCCGAACCACGTGCCGGGGACATCCGAACGCCTGCTTAGTATACGGCGAACGGGGCTGCCGTTTTATTTGTGCCTCAACGCGCGATGCGCCTGTATCGTTTTAGCCATTGTCTTAGGAACATTGATGAATTCGGTTGAAATACTTTTAAAAATCGCTTTTTCAAGACGGAGTTTTGAAAAAAAATTGAAATTAAATCAGTGAAACGGTCCACGCCCACAATAACTTTAAATCAATATTAACAAAGCAAAAACAATACTATTATATATCTATCTCTTCGTAAATGTTGGCTTCACATTTTTCCGATCATAAATATACCATAACTGACCCTGGCCGACCAAGCTACTTGTGTTGTACTATACGCGTGTAATATACATATAAAACAAATATGTAATAGGTTAAGCTATTTATTTATTATAAATAATAAGATAAATTTACAATATAAACATAACAAAAATAGATGTACTACTTACTTTTATTTCTAAACCCATTTAGATGATAATAAAGCGGTTTTGGCTATCCTATGCAATTCTTTAGGCAGAGCAACTAAAAATAAACCAAATATCCTTTCCCTTGTAATTTCTAATAAAGATGTGAACTTACATATTTTATGTTGACCCTGCATTGGGTAAAATACGGGCAGTATCACGGGATTTGAACATATTAAAACAAATGGACTGTTACTTTCTCCATTAGGATGCCTTTGTTGATAGTCTCTTTGACTCAAACAATCTTCTACAAAAACACAACCTAATAAGCAACCAGTTGGGTATTTTTTTGGAAATTCCAATGTAGAATCTGTAAAAGCATATAAATAAAATAAGACCTCTTTGATTAAGATTTAGCTATAACTGAAGTAATTATCATCAATAGAATAACTTACATATATGTAATACTCCTATATTGCGGGTTCCGTCCAGAAAATTCCCAAATCAAAACGAGACAGAACACATCGGATATTGGACCGGCGCAGAACCGTTTTGTGCTAACTGAGATAGAATATAGGAATAGTCTGTGGAACATTAGCATCGCCTATTTCACTTTCTTGGCGAAAACTAGTTCCATAAGATTTTGACACGACCCGCAATATAGGAGTATTATATACATGGTTACATACTAGGGTGTAACGCCAGCTAGCTTACGAGGCCTCGATACATTGGAGTGACGTCATGCTGTATCGATCGAGACCTCGGGATAATAATGTATCCAAGTTGCATCGATACTTTTAAATGTAGACACATGTGCGTCTGTTTCGTCGAATGCACGGCGTTTGAAGTCCCTATGTTTTGTTATTTTCCTACATTTCAAAATTAACATACATCTTTAAATACCCCTCTTGACCTTTTTAAATATAAAATAAAATTAGTTAAATAAATAAGTTTTATTGAAAAAAAAATTAATGAGGCTATAGGAATTTATGATTTTTTGAATGGCAAAAATTTAAAATATGCTACATTCATTCTCTCAAGCAAAAACCAATACGCCAGGCGTATGTATAATATGTATACATTCATTTCGCCTAAAGTGTACGGCCGAACAAGCTATCTCGGGAATCCCGAGCTGACTCTCCCCACTACAACGTATCGCATTATATCGGGAAAGCTCGAGCGGCGTATTTTGCCCGTTAAACCCGATTACATACCGTTATAGAGGCTCCGATACATTTCCTCACAAGCTAATATTTCCTCATCTTCTGGTTGTTTTGCAGCTGCAGCTATCCATAAACGACCGCGGTGATCTGTTCTCCAAGTTCTACCTTCATGTCTGCAATACATAAATGTAGTATATTTTCATCACGACATGGAATCATTTCCAATATACATTTTAATTCCTGCTACAAGCAAACTGGCCCAAGGCTGGTGCATACTCAAACACATTCCTTGGTCTACACACTCGAGAAATTCATTATTAGCAATACGATATTTCAATGATTTATCATTGTCTTCTGATATTGAAGCTTTTACTGTATTTTTACTTTCAGTAATAGGGGTTTCCTCCATCTACGAACAAATTACTACTATTTCAAAGAAAAATATTCGGTAAAAAAGTATTTACAAGTTTCACAATATCTGCTATCAGCTGGCCTTTGTCACCCTCAAAAAGATTTTTAGGAAATCTCTTCTCCGTAGAATCCAATAACTTATTCACGCCAATCATCAAGTTTTTTCGACTGCTCTTGTGATCGTCATCGTCAAACATGGCGGTACGGCTAGCAAAATCAAGAGCAATCTTCATATCTCTCCGCGAACGATGCATCGACGCGTAGCTGCTAGCATGTTTCCTTTTTAGTTTCATATTTTCTTCTTCAGGTGTCCATTTTGAATTAATGTCGAAATAGTCGTTTTGATCATCCAACACCTTATTTTTAATCAAGTCTCTAAAATATTACAGTGAACACATAGAGATCTGTACAGATATATATCTGTATTACGTACCCCATCTGATCAGTTACCATCAACCTATTGCGCATTTCAATGGCTTTCTTCCATTCTTTTGATTTCTTTTGATCTATTAAATGGTTATATAGTTTATGTGATTCCCTAGTATTGGCATTTAAAACGTCCATTTCGTACCGAGTGCATACCTTTAAAAAAAGTTTTAAAAAAACTTGTACATCCACAGGTATGCATGTATGAGTTTTAACTCTTATAAAATTACTCCGATGAAGCAATAAATCATTGCGAAAACTTAGTCAATTGAATTGTGTATAAAGTACAACAATTGATGGAGTGGTTATTTTAATTCCTAAATTGGCTGCCGTTGCCCAATATTTGTCTCCCTAACGAGTGTCCATCAGTCGAAACTTCTTTGTCCAATTCACCACTATCTTTGCCACGTGCAATACTCCCTGGATGCCCGTCTCGCAGATTCTAGTTCTGCATTGTTGCAGTCTTGCAGTGATGAATTTGTGATTTGGAAGCCTACGAAATGGACCCTAAAGAGTTCTCTTATTGTCCCATCTCCCATTGTGGTATAATCGAAGAAACCCTTAGAAAAGAGCAAAATCAGGAAGAAAAGCCATCAACTTCAAAATCAGTGGAAGCACCATCAAAACGTCATGGAGCTAAGCTGCTAAATGTCGAAGCTCCTGTGACAGCCAAGACCCCTAATATTGTATCTTTACTCTGACAACTAGAAATAGAAGACCACCACCTGCTTGAATATACAGCAAGAAGGAAGATGTTATGTATTCCAATAACATAATAACACATGGGATTATTGATGTGGGACACACTCTAACGAACGTACATGTATAACATACACTGAGAATACAGGACAGGTGTTTATACATTTCATTACGTTAGTGTTATGATTATTGTATTTTATTGTAGTAATAAAGTAGTGAATAATTCGTTACACCCAGTCCTTGATTTGACCACTTTAATTCGCAACAATAGTGAGGCTAAATAGTTAATTAGTTCCTTTCAACGCAAGATATTTGAAAAAATACAGTTATGCATATATCATTTAGTCAATAATTTATTTTATGTTAATAAAGATAAATATATTACCATATTATTGCAGAAAAAGCAAGGTCCTGATCCCTCCTGTTCACAAACAATTCTGCCACACTTATTGCAATTATTTATTAAATTATGCTTAGTTGCTTGGCAGTTACATGGATGTCTACCTATAACACAGGTTGCACAGGTGTTATTCTCAATATTCCACATAAAATATGCAGCTAGAAAAACCTTTAATTAAGCCAGGTCGATGATCTTGGGCATAAAAATTAACAAATTTTTTCTTTCCTTTTCCCACTGACGAATGACTAGTCGTTGGGGCTATATTAATATTATTTAATGTTTGAAATGGTGTGGTCACACTTTGGTGCTTCTTAGTAGATTCAATTCTAGGAATGCCTATAAAGTGCATAATGTATAATGCAATTTGCTTACTATCAGAATTTTTACATTACCGAATTGGTGTGATTTTAACATTTCATACACTTTAACATGCTCAAAGTTGTTCATGTCAACGATATTTTCCATGAATTCCTCATAATCTTCCACATGTTTGATAGTCATAATATACCTTGTGGTAAAATTTTAGATTAATAATTAACACTGTTAATATAGGAACCCTACTTACTCTACGATATCATCAGATACATCATCTCCCAGAATGGGTTTCAAACAATCTTTTATATAATCCCCCATTTCATGGATAGTCACAAATATAATTTCAAAACAATATCTCTGATTACACAATAGCAGGAAAATTATAATCAATACATTTGAGAAATTGCCAACATAACCTATATTTTACACCATACCACAGACCACAAAACAACATAAAGATATAAAGATTTTGGGAAACTCCCGTTAGACGACTATCGGATACCCAACTGCGCCATCTAAGTTAAGTCGCTTTTGGAGTAACTAAATATATAAACAAAGCGCGTAACAAAATTTTTAATTTACAAACATTTAATTTTTTTATTTTTAATAATCATTGGGTAATCCTGCATTTTACAGATCCGAGTTGGGCGCATTCGTCAGATATTCACTACGTACACCTTTTTCTCAGGGGCAAATCAAAATGCAAACAATCTTAATAAGTATCTCTTCATCTTAAATTTATTTACAATATTCCGAATCACAAAATATATTATCAAATTATGAAAATAAAATAAATAAGGCTCAGAGAAACAAAATATGGCAACATAATAAACTTGACGTGAACTATTCTTGAGCAATAATAATATGCTACATATATTTCTTAATACCTTGTACTGTAACCCTAAAAGCCTGATTTATAGATTGCCGTCCGTCCGCCCGCCCGCCCGTATACCGCATACCGTAAGCGCCGTCATTCGCATAGTGCAATTTATAAATTCCGTAACCGTAATGTTTGCACATGCGCATACTTGCGTAGATTTGAAT
>JARFOC010096501.1:0-12966 GCA_031763485.1 Osmoderma eremita | reverse complement strand
CTTCTTAAGGACGCGATCAACATCTACAGAGAAGTAACCATTGTGTTTTGCAATGTTTTTAATATGTTTTAATTCTTCTTCGAATCTGTCTTGATTTAACGGGAATTTAATTAATCCGTTTACTAGAAAATTAATCGCGGACATCTTGTGTTGTTGACAGTGGTTTGAATTTGCCATTATGAATCTATGTGTGTTGGTTTCTTAATCGAATCAAATCGCTTTAGTTAGTTTAGTTTGCTCTTGAAGTGAAAGATGTTGCTGTATGAAGTTCTAATTCTCCTGCAACATCATTTTTTATATATTCGTCTAATTCGTTATCATCCAGTTCCTCCTCATATGTTACTTCAGTGACATTTATTGGAGGTAGCTGAAGAATATCAATAGGACCTTCTGCATCTGATGCGTTTTCGTCTGATATCATTATTTTTTCAGCCTCTTCCATAAGTCTGCTAAAGCTAAATATTTTCTTCCACTCATTTTTTATTGAACGGGCAATATAGTGGGTAAGTAAAAGTTTCAGTAAAGATATAGGCAATATAACAACAAATCTGAAATAAGAATCGTTTCATTTTGACTTTGCAATGACCATCGTACCCAAATGGGGGACAATTTTAAAAGCAACAAATATAACCTTCAAACTTATAATTTCAGCTTGAAGTGAATTTTGTATAATATATATTTTTGTGTACCGGCGCATGACACTAAGGAAACTTTTTTTAACCTCAAACGTAAGAGAAATAAAAGAATCTTGTTGGTCCCATTTGGCAACGTTAGTTCCAAATGGGTTAAGTATTTCTATTTCCAGAAATGGTATGCCATATCTCAAAATTTCCATTAGCACTTTTATGTAATTGTTCTAATTACTGTTATTGTACATATGTACACATACAAATTTACAAGGCTTTTTAAATTTAAATTTAGGATTCTCTTTATACAGAAACCACAACTCTGTTTATAAACGAACCGCTAAAGCATACATAAATCTTCCAAGCGGCAAAAGGAACAAAACCCAAAGGAAAAGGTAATAAATAAACGAGACATTATAAGAAAATTATAATACACCCTTTATTATAAAGTAGAACTACACAATACAGCGTACACGTCTCGAATATATACATATAGTGGTGGTCAGGTTATGAACGCGCAGGCTATCCCACTGAGGGTGGGAGAATGAAAACTTTCCGCGTGAGGAAATGGGACCTCACCTTCCTCGACGATCCACAGGTGCGGTCGCAGAAGTATTATTTTCGCTTCAGATGGGCGGTTGCGATGGTGGCAGTGACGATGGCATAACACACCGTGTCACGCGAAGCTATTTACTACTACATGGACACATAGACGTCCCGTTATGTGGAAAGGACACGGGACCGTTTGTTTGTTAAACCGCATATCGACCGGAAAACGCAGTGAATTTAATGGGCGTGGGAGCCGTGGACGGTTTTGAACTTTCTCGTCAGAATCCGGCGATTCCTTTGGGCTTTCTGAAAAAAGAGAGAATAAGCAACATTCGATATTAGCATATAGCGCCGGTTATGCTCTATATGATAATTATGAAAACAAGGAGACAATGCAAACGAATATACAGTGTGTTTCATTTATTGTATCACTGCAGGTATTTTCCAATAAATATCTACATACGAGAGTTGTTTTCAATCATTTGTTAGTGTTAAGCATTTCAGTTTTGCAGCAAATTTATATTGACTGTGTTAAAAGTAAAATCTCTTTACTACGATATATCACATACACTTTTCTATTCAATTAAAACCAAAAATGGATGAAGCAGTATGGTACACAACTACTTCATTCTCGTCACAACATAGTTTATGCGCGCATTTATGTATGCCTATCGTATATTATTTCATATGTAAACATAAAATAATGGCTCATTTAACTGATGTTCTGTGTACTCTCATTTAATAGATAAATAGGTATGTAAATAAATACCGAACCTACGAAATGACATCACAAATCACAAGAACTTTTTCCCTAGTTTATCACCACCGTATGGAATTTTGTCAAATAATAATTAATAAATATCATAATGATAAACTATTTTTCAATAACGTGCTGTTTACACTACAGTATTTCAACTTTTTTAGACGGTTTGCCGGATCTACGGAGTCGAATGCCTTGCTCAGATCTAATAGATTCATTTCAGCATACACTCCATCTTCAAACGCGCCGTGGATAAATTGGATGGCAGTACGTATTCCTTTTTACAGCTGAGTATCCTTTTCGATACCCGTGGTGTTAACATGAGATATATTTCTTTTTCTTTAACTGGGGAACACCGGCAACTGTCAAATTCAGATTTAAATGAAAGTTGGCAGAGTCTAAGAGTACCTTGGAATAAGAACAAAACCATTTTCTGTTTCTGCCCAATCGCCCGATTTCGAGCTATAGCCCCCTCAAAGATTTGAATGATTTTTAAATTTTTGTGAATATCTAGATATACACTAAATATAGTTCAAATTATATTCGACGAAAAATAAGAAATCTGTTATAGTTTCCGAGATATTCACAAAAATTTAAAAATCATTCAAATCTTAGAGGGAGGCTGTACCCCGAAATCGGGCGATTGGGCAGAAACAGAAAAGATATGAGAAAACGATAATGAAACATTACTTGTCATTGATTGTGGATATAAATATATAGATATTTATCTAGAAATTATTTATTATTTCAATAACGTTGAAATGACCATAGACGGTCGTTTCAAATAATGTATGAGAACCAATATTTTGTGGGGATTGAATTTACGGTTTGGCATGGTATTTTCTAGAGCAATGTTAATATAAACATGTTTAACATTGATATAATTATACGTTAGTAATTATGCTATGTAATTGTTGCAGTAATGGTAGTGAGTATAAAAGTGTTTAAAGGACACGACGAACAACGCACAATAGCAAGTTTTTTTTTGCAAAACTACACAAGGGCGTAGACTCCGCATCTTTTGAAAAACAAAACTCTACAGGATTCTTAAATGATTCGGGCATTTCATCCACGTATCCGCTGTTATACCACGAGTATTTGAAGATGTCGAAGAATCTTGGTTTTGAGAGAACGTCGTTTGGTTTTACCACTTTTCCAGTATTCTACAGTTTTCATTTTACAATCTAGGTCAACAACATTGCCTCCTTCTTCAGGAACACATGCAATATTTTCATAATTATCTCTTTCATCTTCTGTTACATCTTCCACAAACTGCGCTTCATGTGGTTCTTCCAATAGTTCAAACTCCAATCCTGTTCCATATTCAAAAGAGAACATGTTTCCCTATTGAGCACTTACTATCATATCCTTAAATCATGCAACTGAAGTTCTTCAGGCGTCAAAGGAATTATCGCGATGTTGGCTACTTGAAACGTTGCAAGTAACATGTTCAACACATTAGCTATATTAATCGCTGCCATGCTTCTGATATATTATTTGAAGCGGCCATCTTATATACGCATTACGAGGATGATGTAAGTGACACAGCACTTGTACTTTTAGTTAATGGATATTTACATGATTGATATACCTATCAAATTATATTACAATATTTCTTGGAAACAATATCAAAATAATAAATAATTTCTAGATAAATATCTATATATTTATAACCACAATCAATGACAGGTAATATCTCATTATCGTCTTCTTATATCTTTTATCAAATATCATATTTATTTTCAACCCTAAATTTGTTAATACGTTTTCTACATAATACCGACTTTATTTGTGAAAAGTAAAAAAAATCAAAAAAAAGAGGGGGTATGGGGTACCCGGTCCCTGATTATTACTGGGACTCGAAGAAGAGAGAATCACTATTGCTCAGTTTTAAGTTTTCAGGGAAGCACAGCTCAAAGTGTTGCAGAATGTGTTGTAGAAGGAATCATACGAATTCTGACCTTCTTGTATTGCTGTGAATCTTTGTATTTTGAGCTGCAAGAAGTATTTTTACTCTGTGCTCTAATTTTTTACAAGATCTAAGCTTTCTTTCTTTTATTGGTTTGAGAACAGGTATTCAATGCTATGAAGAATCTTTATTTTGCACTACTCGTAAAAGTAATTTTCTAAGTTTCTACCACCACATTTCACCATTTTCTGTATACTAACATTTTCATTTAAAGAAGATGTCATATGTTCCTTACAAATAATTGTTTTTAAGAAGAACCCACAAATATAAATCAATTTCTAGGGTACTAGATTAAAATTATTTCTTATGTATTTTACTGTCAAAATTTGTGACACGTGTATCCTCTTGCTAAAGTAAGCTGTTAGTACTGTTGCAAAAAGAACAGAACAAAAAATTGCCATTGTCGTTGATTATAAATCGAAATAATTGTTTTTAATTTTTAGCCTCTGATAATGAAATTTGGGTGAAATCCATTTCCATTTTGTGTGAATAAGTAATAAAGTTGAGATCACCCGAGATTGCACTTTCCGAGTTTCCTTGAAATATAAATAATATTTACATTCTTGAGGGCCCTTGATCAAAGCTTTTCATTAACTACAGTACTGTATAATTTTACTGTGTATACACGGCAGTCACGATTAATCTCTTGTTCTTTATTTCGTTTTTTTTACAGGAAAATTTTCAAATGTAGTTCATCTATACTAGATCCGATGTTTACTAATTCGATGTTTTCGACCATGCATATACATATTGTGTTTCTTAGTAAAATAGCGATCGTCTGCAACTAAAATAATATCATTTTCCCCCTATAATTTTTTGGAAGCTACAAGGATACTATAACAGAGCTGAACAGGATATCTCTCGATACTGTGCGCACTTAAATAAATAAATAATAAATTAGCTCTAAGGATTTATGATTGCGATTTTAAGTTAGGTAAGAGTGGATACTTCTTTTTTCAGATTAAACCTCTCAAGAAACCGCTCAAAAATACCTTAAATCATTTCATCAATCTTTTCTCGGGGAAACTGGCAGCTCCCAAGTATTAAGATATACGGGGAATATCCGAATACTAAGGTACGTTTGCGCGACAAACCGCCTACGTCGCTCCGATCAGGTTGAAACTTGCACGCATTTTAGATGTGCATATGTACTGCATAGGTGTCATTGCCTTAGGCTCAGTACAACGTGTGCATTGCTAGCCGCACAATATCAGTTCTGATCGAAACATACTCCAAGTTTGAAGTGCGAGCGATCATTCGTTTTTTGCATGCAAATAATGGACCTACATAAATTCATGGAGTTTTTAACGCGCTATCATCAGGAAAAACGGATTTCTAGGGTCTATAGTTACAGGAGACGAAACGTGGGTACACCACCATACCTCCGAATCAAAAAAAGGACTCCATGGCGTGGAAGCATCCGAGTTCACCAACACCGAAGCAGTCTGCAAAAAAGACAATGCCAACGGTGCTCTGTGATATGCAAGGCGTTTTACGCATAGAGTTTTTACCACCGAAAGCGATAATCAACAGCGATATTTATTGTCAAATTCTCGAAAAACTACACACAGCCATTCGGCAGAAAAAAGAGAGAGGTCGACGAAAGGAATTAGGTTGATGAACGACCATGCAAGACCGCATACCTCAAATAAGACGAAGGCCTGGCTTTAGAAACACAGTTGGGAAGTTATTGTCCATCCGCCCCATAGCCCAGACCTGGCTCCTTCTAATTTTCATTTGCTTGGGTCGTTGGAAGCTCATTTGTCGGATAAAGGGTTAGATGACGACGAGGAAGTTAAAGAGGAAGTACGGCAGTATTTTACAAATTTGGATCACACCTTTTACGAAGAGGGTTTACAGAAGCTTGTGCCTCGCTGGGATAAGTCCCTTAACATTGGCGGCGATTATGTTGAAAAATAGCAAACAGTTCACGCTTTTACTTAGTGCATGTTTGATTTCTATAAATAAAGTAGTCTGTCTGTGATTTACAAATGTACCTTAGTAACGGAACATTCCTTGTATATTCGCCTTAGTAAACTGCATTAACCAGTTTGATCAAAATATGTGTAGCTCTAATTATTTAGTGATTTGAATTATTTTTAAAATAAGATTAGTCAAACAAATAATAGACAAAGTAAGTTTTGTTTCTATTGTGTAAATCGGTAATTGTGAATTCATTATAAAGAAAAGTAAATTTACCAAAAGTAAATTTAATTAAAATTTAAATTTACTCTGCAATTTATAATTTGTCCCACAATCATTAATCTTTATTACCCAGTATCAGACTATTTCACGTCAAAAGGTAATTTGCACCTCTATGGCATCGAGCAGTATATCTGGAATGTAAAACCATCAACAGTTGGAGATAATTGAGTCTTTGTAGTTTATATGTCATCATCAATCATTTACTTTTCGACAAATACAACTTGGCTGCATCCTAGAGAGTAAGCTAATAATAGTATGGCATTGGCGCTATACATTATGGCTCGCTACATACGAGAATCGATTGCAACCTAGAAATATTCACTTTTACCGTCAGCATCAATCTTCCCCGGGCGGCGATAAGCAAATGGATCGAATAAATGATGCGTCGACGCCCCAAAGGTAGATGGGCCGTGAAAAAGGTAATAAAATAACGGGATATAATCAAACTAATTTCCATAGTGTGCCAATAAAAGGGTTCAATTATTTTCTTCGTTTTAATAACGACGAAAGAATTATTTCATTCTTGTTTCGAATTTGCTACCATGATATTTTGAAACTTTTAGTAAATTTCTTTTTTTCGACAGGAGGCTTGGTCAAAACAGAGGATATTTGCTCTAGATTTGATGCTAAATACGTATCAGATGAAAAAGAAAGAAGAATGTAGTTAGTTAACTTCTTAGAAGTGAATTAGCCTTTATATTTAGTAAGGAAGTTTAGATGATTTCCTGAAACATTTATTTGAAGGTTCTTTTATGAAGAACTGTCAAGAGATGAGGTATTGACACACTTACATTACATTTCGTAGACAGTGTATAAACAAAATGAATAATCAAATAGTCTCGAAACAAAACAAGGTTGCACCCAGATCTTTTTGAGTTATACCTGGATATACCGTTTTATTAATGACTAATTAATTGTATAAGAGATTGTGCTGAAAGAAGTATTGAGAACATATTCTTCAATGGTAAAATAGAAAATAGCATTTGTTTGTTTTAATAATGTCAAATTTGTAAAAGCTGTACTTAAAAAGTGAATACAATAAAAGTATTTAGTAAACTTAATTAGTATTACTACATACAGAACAGCGCACGATTTAGGCTTAGTTTAAGCATGTTATAGCAACACAAACAGAAAGTACAATTACAGCAAAAATCCTGGGACTTTATTAGTAAGCCTGATTATTTGAAGGAATAATAATAGAAAAACTGAAATTGTTACGACTATATTAAGGTATACATAAAGGAGGTGCATCACTTTGTGAGAACGACAGAGGCATTGCACTGTTGCACACCTGTTATAAAGTACTAAGTCATTTTATAAGAAGAACACTAAATGCGTACGCCGAGAATATTCTAGGGGAGTATTAAGCGGGCTTTAGATGTAATAGGCTACGACAGATCTAATATTCACACTAAAAGAAATTCAAACTACTAGTTATTAGTACAAAAACTGAACTGCATACACTGTACATAGATTTCAAACAAGTGTATGACAGAATAAATAGGAGCGAAATATATAAAGGAATGTTACAACTAAAGATCCCAAGAAAACTAATAAGATTGGTGAACATGACTATAGACAATACAAAGAATAAGATATCATGGAATGGAGACAAATCAAGAGAATTTTGAAGTAAGAAGAGGGTTGAGACATGGGGATCTTCTATCAACGACACTCTTCAACCTGACATTAGGAGTAATAATAAGGAATAGCAAAATAAAGATCACGAGAGCCATATTTAATAATGAATACCAGGTTATGACCTTCGCAGATGACCTAACAATAATCACAAAATCAAAAAATTAACTAAGAGGAATATTACAAACAGACTAGATCAGGAGGCAAGGAAGTTTGAAGTGGAAATAAATCAAATTAGATCGAAATATATGGTTATGGGAAAAACAGCAAAACCTTTGGGAGGAGAAGATAACCTGGTGGTGGGCACAAAAAACAACAAGAGATATGTTTTCGGGAGAGTAAGTAAATTTGTATACTTGGGAGATAATATTGAAGAAAATGGGAGTGAAGAACAAGAAATCCAGGCAAGAATTGCAAAAAGAAACCGGAAACACTGTAGCCTTAAGAGTCATATGAAATCAAAATATGTCTCAAAAAAACAAAAGAGAGGTTCTACAAAACAGTCATAAGACCTACCGCCACATATGCCTGTGAGACGTGGGTCCTGATTAAGGTGGAAGAAGAGCAGATAAAAAGATAGGAAAGGAAAATGCTGCGTGCTATATATGGGGGAGTAAGAACCGATGACGAATGGAGAAGACGCACAAATATAGAAGTAGAGGGAATATATGAAAGCCCCAATATCGTAGCGTTTGCCAAACCCCAAAGATGGCTGGGGCATGTAGAAAGACTAAGCAGAGAAATGTTACTAAAGTTAGCCCTTACCAGAAAACCATTACAGCAGAAAGTTGAGACCAAGAGAGTAATGGATGGATAAAGTGGAAGATCTAAAAAAATGAAAATAGGAAATTGGAAGGTGATGCTAGGGAATAGAGGAAAATGGAGAAATGTAGTCCGTACAGTACTTCAAGAAAGTTCCTAATATTAGTATTTCATTAGCCCTAGGCCTTCATGCCCTGTAGAGCAGATTATTATAAGATATACATATACCACGTGAGCGGTAGACGTATAGTCGCCCAATGATACATCAACTCGACGCAGTAGAGTACAATAAGTAGCAGAGAAGGGAACAACACAGCAGTATTTGGGAAATTAATGCGTTATTGAAAACAATTATTTGTAAGTACATTTGTATGTACATGTTCCACTTTCGCTAAATGAAAATGTTAATCAAAGATACAGAAAATGGTGAAATATGATTGTATAAACTTAGAAAATTGTTTTTTGTGAGTAGGGCTAAATAAAGATGCCTCATAATGTAAGATATCGTTTCCCATACCATAAAAAAATACATGTAAAAAATAAAGTGCAAAGTAAAAAGAATTTTAAATAGAAAATATATATTCTCAGATTAATGAAATAGGAAATTTCTTTAAAAGATAAAATGAAATATTTCTGTCGTAGGGAACCATTCCCAAGAAAATAACTAAAAAATAATTATATTAATAAATTCAAAACGATCTAGGGTTAGAAAAAAGCAATGTCCTAATCTATTCACAAATTCTGTTTTAACGTTTAATAAAACTACACGTGGAATGTTTCCCATGTATCGAATAATCTTAGTACACAGTTCATCAATATTGCGGGCTTCCCTTTCAGGAAATTCATTATTACAAGATCTAACGTGACCCCATAAAAATAATAAATAAATAATCATGCAGGCATGAATTATTATTGAAAAGCAACACGCAGTGGTGGGTGTGACTGACGTCATATTTGAGCGGGTTTTGATGGCGTAATATATTCTGTACTATTGAAACGAGCTCTACCTATCTCGCACCCTTAATTATTGTTTTAAAGGAGAGAGTTTGTTTTAAGAGAACTTATTGCAACTTTTATTAAATATGTAAGGTATTTGAAAGTTCAAGAAATGTAAGTAGTTAAAAGACTAAAAAGGCCAAATATAATATCAAATCTATACCATATATACAAAATATAACAAATATAATACCAAATATATTCAATATAACCTTCAATTTAACTATTAATGTTAAGAGTAAGTAAATAATATCATTCTTTGAAATTTTTTTAATGAAATCTTCCAAGAACAATATGGTTCAATGCGAAGAAAATAACAATGTTTTCATTTAAAGAAGAAACTGTATAACGTTACATTTGAAAAGTGCCAGTATAGCAAGAAAATGAGTGACAGAAAAAAATTAATTGAAGTTCATGTTACTACAGAGCATAATTTGTCAAGAAACTTTTCCTGATAACACTAATGTTTCAAAGTTATTACCAATATGCGGTACTTTCTAAGCACCGTATATTCGTATGTCTATTGTTCTTTCGTCTATGGTTAAAATTAAAAATGATCTATAATCATTTACTCTAGTCAAATAAGCCAAATGAATTTTTAAAATAAAAAAACACGTATATATGTGAACAAATTTGTACCTTTTAATGAATAAGAGTGGAAGAAGTTTATTGTCCGATTAATCTCACTCACCTCGTGCTTCAGCGCTTGCTTTGATTCGTGATTCCGTTTAGCCAGAGCTATCCGAACCCATTCCGGTCTCTCCGGAATCGTTATGTGTAATATGTATCTGATGCCTATTAAGATGTGCTCCAGGAACACAAACATCAGTATCCACTCGATCTGACCCACATCAGGACCGGCCCTGCGCATTTGCGGACTTAGACAAAGGAGACCGCAATTTGTCAGTATGGACATGGCTCCTACTACTTCAAACGCTCTCTGTAAGGGTAAACAAACGTTAACGTCAAACGAACGATCTCAGGTAGGCCTCTAATGAGATCCCTTTGTCGACAGTACTAATGGTAGAAAAAGCTCGTGCCGAGTTGACAGCCTAAGGTGAATATAATGGTGTCATAGTAATTTGATACGTTTGTATAAAGAGCGTTAAATAGAAAGCACATGTGCGTGTTGGATAAAAAGAAATAAATATTAAGGTAAGGTTTTAGGTAGGGCTGTTGTTTTTCTTATATACAATCCCTCTTTTTACAGTTGAATGGTATATGCTTTCAAAATATGAGATTATAAATGCATCGTTTAAAATAAAATTTACCTGCCAGGCTCCTATATCTTTAACTCTTCTTCCCATTGGTCTTTGGAATACCAAACACAATTTAAACGCATCTGCTCTAATTTCCAAAATATTATTTAAAATAGCCCAAAATGCAGCTATTGGGTATACGGAAGAGAAAAGAACTACGTAACCGAATTGAATAAACATCTCTAGGTAATCATCATAGGTGCCTTCGTAATCTTCCAATTTTCCTTCGAGTATAGCAGCCTCTATACGTGGATCGTCCGGCTGTAGCTCTGAAACATATTGGAAGGGGTCGAAGCGGTCACCGACGATGTACGATTTCTTCATATCATAGGGATCCTTTTTGCGGCCAAACGAAAACATCTTCTTCAACTGGGCTGCCTTAAGAAGACGGATGTTATGGGTACGTTATAAAATAAACGGGAAGCAGTAAATTTGTCAAAGTACCTTCGTCACGTAGACTTTTGTGATGAACGGGAGGATTACTTCTTGCATATTGTTAATGGCTTGAGAAATAATTAACATCGTAGCGCATTGGCTCTTTAGCATTTCGAAATCTTGTAGGTAAAAGGCAATGTAAAAGAGCGACATGAAATTATTGACGAACTCAAATAAAACTAATTTTGTTACACGGTGGCGTTCATATTGAGATTGAGTTCGGTGGTTTTCTGAAAAAGAGAAGAAAAGTCAGCTCCCTTGATTATTGCATTGTAAAATTTTCATTTAAAATCGATTGAAGTTCAATTCAATTCATGGATCTGACATACCATAGTTAGTATTAATTTTAGTATAGGAGTTCAATGGAGTAGTGATAAGTTTAATGGAATAGTGCGGAGTTCAATGGAATAGTGGTGCCAAATACACAGTGCCACTGTTAGACTCTGCTTAGCTTTAAAATACAAATAAAAGGATACGGAAAACATACGTCATATAGCCTGAGAAACGATTCACTTACCAAAGATAGAACAAGGTACATTCTTTAAATATAATCAATATCTTTTCACATTTGCCATCTATTAGCGCAATTGCGGAAGGCTAAATTCAGCGGATCAATTTTGATCTGATGGTTACTTCGCGAAATCGGTGTAACCGATGGTCCTAGAACAAGGTAGAGCAAAGGAGGAAGAGGAACGAGAGCAAGCCCGAGGAATGCGGAAATCCAAAGAGACAAGAAGCAAAGGGCTATGGATGACTCCGTGAGCTAACTTCCAAATAAAGCGCGTACCATGGCATTCACGACGGTGCGTTAAGGAATCCACCGAATGTCTATCCAATAAGGACGCGTAATCAATCCCTCGCTGCGGATAAGCTCCATCCTCATTAGAGGAGAGGTATTTGAGAAGACGACATTGAATTTTTTGAAGTGAAGTGAAGATAGATATAGTGGGGAGACTATACCTGAGAGGCATACTCCCACTTGCTCACAACGACACTAAAGTATAATATTTTCAAAAGTTGTATACTTTAAAAAGCTGTACAGGAACGGATGAGAAATCCCAATGTTTTAGATGCTGACAAGCAGAGGCCAGTAATGTGTGATGCAGATGCCAGATCGTATATAGCAGAGCGTTCCGCGTATTACAACGTTTTCCTCGAGTGATTCCCTGATTTTAACAAAGAGATTGTAATTTCAGAAACTCTTATAGAGGGATATAACTGATGGATATTCCAGTACTTTATATTTCCAGCAATAAAGAAAGTCTCTCACGTTGTTGATGGCGTAGCTTCACGCATTTTCATAAGAGTTCTTTGTGAAAGGGTTTTCCGCTTTCACCTCCAAACACTTGGCGAAGGTAAAGTACCACAGCATTGCATCATCCTCTATAAGAGAGCTTCAGTTATGTAAAGAACGTAATTGGTTTTATCTTTGATAATCAAACTATTTCACATGTTTGTCCAGCCGAATTCGAACATTTAGCTTAGTTGTGATATTTCTGTTTAAAATTTTCGTAGTTGTACACAGAAAAGTCGGTCTTTGAACAAATAAAATACTATTTTTTTGAAAGCAGATAGCATAAGGTTGCTAGTTTCTACACAATTAAATTGCCTTTTTCTCGAAATTTTGGTTAGGCATTTAAAAGACAGTTCATGAAAAATACACAGGTTCCTGATATGACATTATTGGACATTGTAATGGAACGGTAAAATTCAAAATATTTTTTATTTAAATAGAATAGAAAGTAAGGGTAGTGCAGTTTTGGAAAG
>JARFOC010096491.1:0-12966 GCA_031763485.1 Osmoderma eremita | reverse complement strand
AATTAACTTTGTGCGGTGTGGATCTCCCGATACTACGTATTAGTGATATCAGCCCACAGTCCTTGCAATTCTTTCATTAATATAACTCAGTTATTTGTCAAGAGTTTGATGCGCAGGGACAAATGAATCTTATATAAACTGGTTTTAATAGTGCATTAGATTGTGTAGATCATAGTGTACCCAAGCCCATAGGCTACCCAAACTGTTATATTTATTAAAACATTATCTGGATGCTTGTTGCAATTACGTGTTATGTATTAGGTATAGGTCTCATGGTTTCTGTTCGTATTCTGAAGTCTCGCAGGGTTCGAGTTTAGGGCCTCTGCCCATTGCAATTTTCATTAATGATTTGCTTTCATCTCCTTCACGCCCTGCTTCAGCTTATGCAGATGACTTAATTACTTTTTGCTTCTGCAGCGCGATCTAGTCGTAAATTGTAGGTGCAATACGAAATCCAATGCGTTATAAATTATACTACAAGATTTTTTACTGTAACAACGCCTACTATAATAAGTAGCACTAACTTGAATGATTATTGTATTCTACAAACCGCTATGTGATATTACCACAACAATCGCTGCCAAATCAAAAACGTGTAGTTTCAAAATAGGTACATAAGTTTGCATTTACTGTTCACACAAATCAATAGTATTCCGACGTGTTAATTTTTTGCTATAGAGATTTCTCCTAGTGTAAGCCGATATTGGTACTAGCATACGGATTACATACTTAACTTAACTAGTAGCCCATTGGCAATGCAATATGCTACAAAAAGAATCAATTACAGATCATCAACTGATCAACTGATCAAACTGCAAAAATGGCTCACTTCTCGTAGGTTCACTCGATGCTGTATTACGTGGTACTCGTTTGAGGAGTATGGACGTTTCTAAGCGGAATATTCCGTTTACGAAAACATCGCAGCCATAATTTTACGGTACTCGGAATATGATGAAAGTTGCAAACCTGCTTTTGAACATTGAAAGTACTCATTTAAGACTACAAGATCTAGTTTCTCGAGTCTTTCTTGCTAAATATTTAGTGCATTTTGTTTTTGCATGGACCTTGCTGTTTAGGTATTAAAATTTTGCCGCTAAGAGGTTGGAGATATCTAGATTGTTTATTCCCCAAAAGATTGTTTATTCAAAACTTTCACCATTGACGTGTGTTAGCGATTTCAGGAAAAAATTTCTGATTTCTAAATGTTAGAGTGTTTTGTGTATTTCCGCGGGCAGCCTTTAAATATGTAGTAATTGTAGTTTAAAAATATCGGTTAAAATAGTTTAGATTCATAACGGCCATTTTAGGAAATACCATATATCGCAACAGGGAAATAAAAAAATTAATGTGCACATGGGCTAGCTAATTGACTTGCGGAACGGAGTGTGTATTTTAGTGGGTGACACTTTCAATTTTCCGGTCACCGCATATATTTTATGTTACCGTCGTGATTAACATGGCATGTATAGACCACCGGCGCTTTCAACACTGGATTCGATGTGCTACCCTGGTATTTCCGGATTCATCGCATTAGGTTTGTTTACCTTTTATTAGATGGCAATTGTTTATGTTTTATTAACCATCGAATTACTTTTTTTATAATGAAATTAATGGAAGAATATAACTAAGACTGAAGAATATAAAAATATTTATGGGCGGTACTTCAATTCAAAAACTTAAGATTAATAAACGATAGATTTATAAAAAGATTCCGTACATCTAATAGAAAAATAAAAAAATTTAAACTCAATGGAAACCACAGAATGATTTGATTCAATGTAACCTCTCTGTTCCCTAATGTACTCAAAGATGAAGCCATTTCGGCCTAATGTCCCAGAAGTTTTAACGAAAGAATATTTAATCTTAAATTATGCATGTCGGACAATACATCAATGGGAAATCCGTCGTCTCCATTCCTGGCCAATATTTTTCTAAATCACCTAGAAACGGAATCAGAGAGGAAGACTGACAATTTTCCAATGGGTTGGTATCGATATGTAGACGATGTTCTTGCTATTATTCCTGAAGATTTTAACATAGAGTGTTTTCTTAACTATTTAAATGCACAATATGCATCTATTAAATTTACCCAGGAACGTGAAAAAGATATTAAGCTTCCTTTTCTAGACATTTTAATTACCAGATATAATAACTCCTTTGATTTTGACATTCACCATGGATGTAATGCTAACTCATTTACACATCACGCTTACAAAAAATCAGGGTTTAATAGTTTATTCTATAGATTATTCTCCCTTCCGTAATTAATTTTAACAAAGAACTAAAATACATATATTCTATAGCAAAAATGAATGGCCATCATGAAAAATTTATTAAAAAAATATATAACAAATTTAGACACAAACAGTAGTTATCCAAACACACCACATTAAATAGCACGATTGAAAAGAACCCTGTAAATATTCAAAAATCTTTTTCATTCCTTTATGGGAAAATTTATTTTTTCAATTATATAAAAAATTCAACCTGAAACCTGCTTTTAGTAACCATTACACCCTTAGAATTTTTTTGCCATCTACAATTAAAAACAATACTATTTTGTTAAAAAAATCAGGCATATACAAAATTGATTGTAAGGTTTGGAATTCATGTTATATAGGACAAACCACTAGAGGATTAGAAAACAGATTAAGAGAACATAAAACCTGCATTAAAAACATGGAGATGAACAAATCATCCCTAGTAGATCACATGTTAAACACCGGATATGCCATAAATACGGGTGGGATTGAGTTCCTTAAACAAAGTCATAATCCGTATCTAAACATGTACGAGGCCATCCACATGAAAAAACACAAAAATAAACTAATAAATTACCCATAAATAACACACTGTTAGATTTAATACCGTCCATAAATAACGAGCAGGCACCCTATACAACATAAGCAGCATGTATAATGTCATTATGTTACCGAAAACCATGTTTTTTTCCTTTTCAAAAGAAATGTATTTTTAAAAAGTAAGTAGTTAGAAAGACAGAGTTTTTGTTAGATCTTTGTAAAATTGGACAAGTGGTTGCGAGTTGTACTGATGATGCGTGCATGTACACGCGAAATGTACATCTACCATAATAAATGAGTTTTAGGAACTAGTGAAAAATTCTCATTTATCTATAACCAAGAAGTTCGTAGCTCGTGTTATTTTTGATTATATTTATGGACGTTCTACCAAATTTCTTCTGTTTGTAAAAAGATAAAATTTCTGTTTATTAAACAAAATTTATTGACAAAATTATGAGAATATAGCTCTGTTCCAACACGCAGTTTGCTGACAGTTCGCAATCACGTGAACCAATCAGAAAACATATTTCAATAATGCAGCATTGGATTAAAATAGAAGAAAACACCTCGGCTTATGATTTGCTGGAATTTTCGACAGAATTACGCAGGCAAAAATGATATTGCCCGCAATGAATTTAGACATGTTGTATAGAATGAAATATCATTAATAATGTTTACTGTAATGTCAATTATCAAATTCAGCCCTTTCCACTCTGAGTTCACTGCCCCCATCTTCTATCAATTTCCATTGGTTTTCCGTTTGAGGCATGTTCTATCTGTTATACGTGCAAATAGGTGTTTATTGAGGATTATTACAGGGACATAGTGTCATAGCGTTTTAATATAGCTGAAGAAGTATTGGGACTAGCAGGGCCACCCGAAAATCTTCGAGGAGAACATATACTCAGTGGCCAAAGATTAATGGCTTATAATCTGTATTTGCAGTTGAAGTATGACAACTCGAAATCAGCGTCGATAAAATGGGGTTATACATTTATGATAACCTCACATTTTCTATTATTTTATATGTTGTTCCTAGGAAATAAATTTGAATTTGCTGCTATTTCCGGATATACCCTTATGCGTACGCAGACACAGCGCCCTCTACTGTATTCTTAACTAGTATAGGCAGGAACCTCTTGATTAAAATTCAACAAGCACACTAGCGTCCACTGTTGTAACCAGTATTGCACATAAATTCTACAAACTAAAATTGCTATGGAACGTCTATCGTGTACTATAACAATAGGTAATGTACAATCTCAAATGTTAATACACTTTAATACCTATCTAAGTTGAAAGCCGAACAAATTGCCACTATAAAACATTATACAGAAAATTCGCTATAAAGAACAAGGTAAAATAGCGCATTTTACGTTAATGGTAGTGACGTAAAACCTTCCGTTTTAAGCTCGAGACCGTCCAGATTATAAATTAGCTACACTCCGTTACCAATGATCGTTACAAATTTCTAATAATAGTTTGTTTATGTGTACGGACGTACGTGTTTTACCGTTTAAATGAAAAATATTACCGCCGGTAGTCGTTTTCACGCCGATAACGGTCATTATCTACGCCCTATCTGGATTGATTTTTTACATTTTCACACTCATCTCGCATGTCGTTCGATGCAAATTTTCCAGAAAGAAAACGATACATTATTCATTATAATGTGTGTCGTATGGGAAAATGGCTTAAGGTGAATGACACCGTTTAACTGTTGAGGAAGACGGAAGAAAACGGAACGCTTGTCATTCGGGTCGCGGTCAGAACAACGTCTAGGATTTTTCGATGTTTGTATGTACGGACTGACCTTCTTCGCATTTTGTACGAATCGCTGTCGTATTTAAATGAGATAGCGAAAGCTTATTCGGATATTACGTAAGAAATAAGTTGACTTTCTTTTAGCGAGTTTGTTTCTTTTATAGAACTAAGCGGAAGATGTGACTATAATAAATCTAATATAATAAAATTAGATTTCTTAAAAGAAATTGCTTTGCTCCTGAGTGCAGAACATTTGATGTTTCTTCCTGTGCTTTGATTAATTGATTCAATATAGTACTTGATTAAGCACTTTATATTTGTCGTGTAATAATTTGGGATGCATAACTTCCGTCGGAACTGGATCAACGTGAGAAAAGCTATTGATTATATAGATCATTTTTCTTGGTAAGTTGGACGGTGTTGGTGTGTGCCAGTCATTTACTCGGCTCATTATCTTATTTGTTTAGAAGAAAAGCCTACGTTTTTTACAACGGCTATTCGTCGGATGTGTTCTCTATGGTCTCGCGTGCGCCTTGAGGTTCTAACCTGCGCTATCGATGTTCAATATCTACGTATTGATGATGAGAATTGAGAAGTTCAGTATGAATGCCGATTCTGGATGCCAACTATGCCGGAAGCAGAATTTATTGCAAAAAGAAGATATAATAAAGAATGTGAACTTTAAAATTGTAAAGATATTGTTAAAATGAAAACCGAAACGGCAAAAAATGTGTCCAATGCATAAACAAAGGTCTGAAAGAGCTGGAAGAGACAATCCTTCAGTAGAGGTAGTTGGCGAAAAGTAGAAAAGGATATTCAAACAATGGCGCTAAATCAGGAAAGGGCTACTTCGAATATAGATTAAGAAAGAGAATACGGATGAACTAATGAAGAAGAAGATCCTGAGAGAGATGAAGGATGAAGATAGGATTGCCGAAGCAAACGAAATAGCATATACACGAAAGGTGCTAAAGAAAGATAGACTGAAAAGAAAGAAACACAGCGGGCACTTTCAAGTGAGGGCTGTAAACAGCCTAACAAGGGCTCGTCCGAGATCGGAAGCCGGGCTCATGAAACCTTTACACGTCCAACACCGATATACGAAGAAGGTGCATTTTAAAAAATGGCGGCTGGATTACGGTTAGATGTCGTCAACACTGAACAGTTCACAACGTTTAGAAAGATGGGATATGGGAAGACAATCCTTGACATTGTATTATCCTCAGAAGCGATGGCACGACATATAACAAACTGATGACAAACTGTGATTGAAGACTATACTGGGAGCGATTGTTAGTATATGGTATTGGAAATCCCTAGAAACCAATCCAGCAACACCAACTGTCATCCCCGAATAACTGGATGAAACATAGAGAAATTGAACAAAGACACCTTTAACTCGACCGGAAAGAAGAAAATCTCGCCGGCTCGGCAGAGGAAGTCACAAACGTAACAACGGCAAAAATTGTGATTCTTTAATGCCACGAACACGGACCAAGAGAGAAAGAAGGAGAGTCGTTTATTGGTGGACTAATGAAATTAGTAGGTGTCTGCACTGAGACGTAGACTCAGTAACGTGAAGTGATGAAACCGGTAGTTTGCCTAAACGGAAGATTAGGAATTTAAAAATACCAATAAAGACCTAAAGAGGGCCATAAGCCTGAGAAGAAAGACCTAGTGGGAAGTTTTAAGGCAGGAAGTTAATAATGATCCATGGGAACTAGACTAAAATATAGCGACGAAAAAGCTGAGCATATAATTTATACATCATAGCTTTGCCGCAGCTCAGTGGAACATATAGTGGAAGCTCTCTTTCCTAAACACCACAAGTGAATTCCACGTTCAGTGACGGATAGCTGGAGCAGGTGGCAGTTCCTCTGCAGAGTGAAAAGCCAGACGGAATCCCAGCGGAAGTACTGAAGAGCGTGGCTGTATGGTCTCTGCAACTGCTATTGCATACGTATAACAAATGTTTGCAGGAAGTTTTCCCCAAGGTTGGGAAAATACAGCGGTTTGTTTTAATTAGCAAAGGGAAAGGTGATTCCGCCCTCACCATCGGCGTAGAAACCCCTGTGTATGCTTAATACTGTGGGGAAGCTACTAGAGCGGTTGCTGAAGTTTCGACTTCTAACGAGCGAAGAGGCCCGAGGATTTTCTGCAAGGCAGAACGGTTTTAGAAAAGATCATTCGACCATTAGCGCCGTATTAGAGGTAATGGTGGTAATGCTGGTCACCTTAGATGTTAAAAATGGACTTAGAGAGAAGACAATTCTAGATGCCCTATATAAAGATGATACCGATCACACATTCAAGTGGGCAAGAGGCGTAGGAGACGAAATAGGACAAGTGACAGCAGAAGTTATAGCGGAGAAAATGACGACCAGAAGAGAGTGCTGACACAAAGTCGCGTCATACGTAGAAAAGATACTAACCACGAAAAAGCGAGAGATTGAGACAGGCGGGGCACATCACAAGGAATGTGAATAATGATACCGAAGTGAATACCTGTCCGGATGAGGTGGATGCAAGTCACTACACAACCGGTGAGTTCTCTCGTTCGTCCGAAGGAGCATAATGTATTTCTCCCCCTCCCATAAAAAATTCTTAATATTATTTTATTAGATATTTACGTTTCAGGTCAATTACAGAGGTAAATAACCTTCCTCATATCTTTACCCGTAATATTTACGCTTTGTTATTATAACGTCCGTGCAGTTAGCTTTTATTTTCGCAATCAATATCCCTCAGGCAAGTCCGATATTGTATTTGTTTCTATATGAAACATTCCATATCCGTTCTTTGCCTTCGACTTTTACCCCCGCCTATAAACGAAAAGGTTCGCCATTTCCTATTGTTTCTAGAAATCTCAAATGTCCACTCCCTTTAATTGCCAGATAGTTTCCCATGCCTATTCCCTAGCCTCTATACCTCTAATTCTAGTATTTGACCTTTGATGTTAACATTGGGGTAACTGACCCCCTTTGGTATTTGTATACAATGTATTAGTTAAAATGATTTATCTTTTTAAACACGTATTGATACATTATATAAGGTGATGACTGACACATGTTTTTTTGCGAAGAATGGTACTTATTGTTGATTTTAACAAATTAGATTGAAGAAGCAAGAAGTCGTCTAGTAACATGTGGATTCTCATGCAATGATTATTGCACATTGAGCTTATTAGTATATTCATCCGTCAAAGAACGACCACTCAGTGGAAATGAGGAATGTGATTTTACTCATGTTGTCTGCATTTTAATAATATATACTAATATTCAGTTTATAATAAATTTTATCTACAACTTTCAATGCAAGAAATATTACTTTTTTGTTCCTATTCAAATAATACTGGATACGTATGCATAATGAATATTTCCCGGCAGTTAAGGGTCGAAAACATAGAAATCTGTGACTCTAAATGTAGTGGGAGAAAAAACCTAAAACTGACCGATAATAATAAAGTAAATAAACACAGTCAGCGGACACAAACCAACATGCGTATACATTGACTGTTATCGTCACCCATATTATAATGAAAACGGAAAAATAAATAAGGATTAAGTAAATTGGATCGTTAAAACAACAAAATTATGTAAGCTTTTCAAATATCATTTGTCTTTCCTCACATTTCAATATACCTTTGTGCTTCAGTTCAACGGAAGCTTCCTCTAATTTGTGTAATTCCCCTCATTCTCGTTCTTCGAACAGTACTTACTAAGAGTTACCGCTAAAGATTTTCTAAAACATTTTTTAATTAAATTTGAAACGACAACAAGGTGGTCGCTGCACTCCGGAGCCAGGCTACTCCGATTAAAAAGTCGATCTTTGGTAATATACGTGCAAATAAAATTCAAATTTCCGACATTGTTTTTCGGTTATCTAATTAAATTGAGGAAAAACAATAAAGTTGAGATTCCCGCGGAGAGAAAACTTGAGAGAAAAATTCTGAAAAAATAATTGGAGATCCTGATTGGAAGGATTACCCCAATTTTTTAATAATATACTGACCCATAGGAAGTTTACAATATTTCTTTTAACTTCTGGTTAATAACTTAAACTGCTTACTTATATATTCGTTTTCGAAAACAATCATTTGAATTTATTTAATTCCTTGAACCATTACGAAAATACAAGAGATGTGTAAAAAGGCTGTACGATAAGTTAGTGTGAAGAGAGAGAATTTCAAATAAAACTATAAATCATTCCACAAATATGTATGTACCTTGTGGTACATTTACGATAAAGCTAGAACGAAGACAAACAATGACAATACTATGTTTGACCTATATACATACGAGGTGTGTAAATTAAGTAATGGAACTGACAACGTAGCGTTCGATATGGCAACACAGGAAGCACGGGACATGGAGGGCGACAAGTGGACATTATAATACGCGTTCAATGTAAGTTTGAACTCGATCAAGTCATTTGGTTGTCCATTGTCGTTTTTTCCGTGAATCCGGTTTTCCTAGAGCGTTCTAGAAATGAAAGACATTCATTTCGAGCAACGGTGTGCTATCAGGTTTTGCTTCAGACTTGGACAAAGTGCAACAGAAACTTTTGCAAAACTTCAGCAGGCTTACGGAGGCAGTGTTTTGTCAAATGCCCAGGTTTTTCGGTGGTTTAAGGCAGCGGAAGACCCTAACTGCAGGAACCGATGGCAATATCGACAAAATCCGCGATCTTGTGCCTTCAGATCGTCGGTTGACGGTCAGAATGATCGGGGAACAGTTGAATTTGCCTCAAATCACCGTGCATCAAGTTTTGACCAATGGATTGGTAATGAGAAAGATCTGCTCGAAAATGATTCCAAAAAGCCTTTCACAGGAACAAAAGACATCAGGAGATAAAGGTACCTTGACTTTTTTGAATCGATTGAAAATAATGAAAATTTTTTGGAACGTGGTGATGAGAGTTGGGTGTTCGAGTATGACCCGGAGAAAAAAGCCAGAGAATGGAATGGCACACTTCAGGCTCTCCAAAGCCCAAGAAAGCAAGAATGAGCAAATCGAAGATCAGGAG
The DNA here is from genome assembly GCA_031763485.1 of Osmoderma eremita. Lineage (NCBI taxonomy): Eukaryota > Metazoa > Arthropoda > Insecta > Coleoptera > Scarabaeidae > Osmoderma > Osmoderma eremita. Next base: position 3,376 of record JARFOC010096491.1, on the reverse strand, counting down.
AATGGTGATTTGTTTCTTTGATAGCCAGGGAATCGTTCACAAAGAGTTCGTGTCTCAAGGTCAGACAGTTAATCAACATTTTTACCGAGGGGTTCTCGAAAGACACTGAAAAACGGTCATGCGTGTGAGACCAAACATCAAGAACGATTGGATCCTGCATCATGACAATGCGCCTTGTCACAGAAATTCCCATAAACGGTTTCTAGGCCACAAAAAATATTTCTGTGACTCCTCGGCCTCCTTATTCACCTGACTTGAATCCTTGTGACTTTTTCCTATTCCCAAGATAAAAAATTCATCTGAAGAGACATCATTTTGGGACACTCGAAAACATTCAAACGGCTGTAACCGACCAGCTAAAGGTGATTCCAATATCCGAGTTCCAGCACTGCTATGAGGAATGGAAGAACCGTCTCCAACGCTGTGTATCTTCTCAAGGGAGTTATTTTGAGGGAGACAACGTTCAATTGTAATTATATTCAAATAAAAATATTTAAAAATATCAGTCTCGTTACTAATTTACACACCCCATACATATGTTCCATTGCAATTGTAATAATATAGGTGAGTGTCCTTAGAGGTTGTTAAAAAAATAGATGTAAATATTTATTCAATAAATGTTATCTCCAAATTAATAAGAATTCTGACACATACATTGGATAAAAAAATGTTATTGCTAAAAATATCGAAAAATATGTTGCTAATCTGCTTGATTCATGAGTTGTAAGAAGCCAACTTCGATCAACGCTTATAGTTTTGTGAAGAAATAATGTCGATGTGTGACAACCCGAGTTTTCATCAAAATATTCTGTTTTCTGACGAAGCTACCCTTAGCTTACATGGAACTGTCAATATAACTGTAGGTAGGAACTTAGTATCTGAATCACTTCAGCTTTTACTTGGTGAAGGTCCATGATGAATACACAGTAGAAAAAATAAAAAATCTTCCGTTAGAGTTTATTACAAGACAGTGTTGCAATTGTTTCACCAACACAATTGCTTCGTCAGACAAGACTAAAAAGCTAATTCGTTAATATTGTGTCTGTGTTGGCAGTACTCGATTCCAACAACGATTTACCCAACTAGAGAATATGGATACGGCAGGATATGGCTCCTCCTCATCGTACAAAAGATGTTCGTCGGTATCTTGGTGATACGTTTCCAAACAGATGGATGGATGGATTGGTCAGCGAGGTCTTCAGACCTAACCACACTTGCTTACTTCGTGTGAGGTTATTTAAAATGTGAAGTGTACTAAACCTAATATTTTTAATTATCATTTAAAGAACTGCACAGCCTATCCAACGAGGAAATAAAAACGTTATATTGCTATTAAAAAACCGTCAATCATTTTCAAGGTTACTCTAAATGAAAACACATTAAAATATATGTTTTAATCTGTTTTATCATTTCCTTCAAAAATCATTAATTACGTTTTTATCTTTAGCGCTTTCAGGCTTTTTCGGACACACTGTATGTTCCTATACACTACATTATAGTATCTTCTAGTGCTGGTTACAGGCCGGTCACAATTTTATCTAGAAGCAATATATTTAAGACCAGGATAAGAATAACGTGGAGATAAAAAAAATGTTGGACATAAATCAATATAATATATTGATAACAGACTACTGAAATCTACGTGGCGAATTCACAGATGATTGCATTACAATTTTAAAATAATAAACACAAATTAGATTTGGGGAAATGGAACACGCGGAAGTAGGGGACCCGGGATGCCTTTGTGAAAAGAAGCTATACATCAATATTTATTGTCGTCTCTGCGATGCCGTAAAAAAGAAATTTAAATCCACTAAATCAATATAGCGGTGGTTTCTCAGTGAAAATTCCCTTTGGATATAAAAGCCAGGGGCAAATCGAGAAATACCCCATTCAATAAATTGGAAAACGTGAAGTGAATGTAATATTTGGAGATAAAACAATCCCTTTTGGTTATCTGTATATATACCTAGACTTTTTGGTATTGTTTAAAATATTATTGTCTATTATATCATAGATTTTACTTATTTGCTTATGAGCACGTAAAGATTGGAATAAATTCATTTAAAATTCAATTCAAATTTTTTTTTCTCGAAGAGACGCTGGGATCCCTGGATTTTTGATTTTAGTTGCCGTTTTCTCGGATGATTATTTCCTGTATACAGCTGACCCAGAAACATGTTCTGACAGCTCACTTATTTCTTTTAACCGAGACACCATTTTCTATTTCATTTTGAAATTCAAATTCTGAACATATTTTATGTATCATACCTGAATTCAACTGTTTACGAAGAAAAATGTTGAAGCCTAAGAAATTCAACCAATTTTAAAGCGTTTTAATGAGCACTTAGCTCATTTTAGAGGAGGGAGACCAGATAAGTCTAGCGTTGCCCAGCACATTACGGAAACAGGTCACGGTTTTTCAACAGAAAATCTTAAGTTAGTGAAACACGTCCTTAATCTTAGAGAATTGGACAGTTATGAGAGTATTTATATCCATAAGATTAAGGACAAAGTTATGAATTCAGACAAAGGGCCTATCCCGCATTCCAGTTTATGCGAACTATTACAATAAATAGTATGACAGGTAGAAGCAAATCCGGGGTGAATGTAATACTCTTAATTGGGGGTGGTATTGATTCAAGGTTGTTTGTTTATACCCGTTATATTCATAATCCATAATATATTGCTTATTGCTTGTCTTTCATTGTAACAATAGAAATAATAGTTTTTATGTTCATAGAATCCCCGAGAATAATTTGTATGGCAAGTATACACAAATTCAAAACGAAGGCGAGATCTTAATTGTGAGCTTATAGATTTAGGGAATACATGTTTATCCGTAATATACTAATTGCATCGTTGTATTTGTATATGCTTGGGTTTTTTCATGATCCTAAATGTATTAACCGTTGCTTGTCGTTCATGGTCACAAGAATTACTCAATGTAGCGCGAAAATCAATGTTATTAGTGGCAGTTCGTAGAGCTGCATTGCTCTCGGAGTGCTACGTCCGACATTATTTTCCTTTGTGGTTTTCTGTTGAGGATGGCAACTTAGTTGCCGATATACGTATACAGAGTTCTTTACTCAACAAGGCGGTAAGGGGTATTTTTAACTTAAACTTAAACACTTAAATTATGTACTTAAATAAAACTTTGAACTAGCGGCTTTCTTTCGTGCCATCATATGTAAATGGGGTTTAGTTAAACATAATCCTTGATTGAATAAATCACGATTGGTACAATCGAAGGAGCGATGGAGTGATTTGTGGTTTTTACGGCTTCAAGTATAAATATAACTAATACGTAGTATCGGGAGATCCACACCGCACAAAATTAATTTAGTAAAATTCGGTACACATGTGTTTCAAGAGC
>JARFOC010096480.1:0-12969 GCA_031763485.1 Osmoderma eremita | reverse complement strand
ACGAGACGAGTCTGACGAGCCGAGTTCGAGTCGCAGTCACTTCGAGTGCCAGTCGACCCGTGTGCGGACCCTCTAAGGGTGATGGAGAAATTCTAAACATATAATTGATTTCAACATGCAAAAGGATATGGGAATCAGGCATTTTTGTGGTTGGGACAAAAACTTGTTAACCAGTGTAATAAGTAGAAAGCATATGAAACGGTAAAAAAGCAACAAAATCATGTGAAAGAATTGCAAGGACTGTGGGGTGGTATCACTAATACGCAGTATCGGGAAATCCACACCACACAAATTTACCACCACAATCTAACTAAATAGTGGAAAAATATCTTATTTATGTATACATTATTCATTTTTTAACATCTAAATTCTTGAAAGAGTTGATTCCACACTTGCATTTTTATTTTGAGTTCAGGCCTATGTTGTTTTTTTCGAATTTAAGGCGGCAATGCACCAACATTTTTTATTTAAAATAAATCCCTTTTCTCGAAAATATGTAAAAAAAAATACATGTACCTATGGCGATTACTTCAAGAAAATTTTGATTTCTTAACATCTCAAAAATAAATCATTCAAAGAGTGTATCTCCTGCCATCATCTTAACCAATATTAAGAAGTCGCTTGGTGCCACCATCCTGCTTGGTATCACAAAATTAACTGATACAATCTTCTTGCCAGCAATGTATAATCTAGAAGCAGGACTTAACTTCATAAATCTTGTTCGGTGTGCAGTTTCTAGGCAGAAATGCATGATTTATCTGGCTCTACTGCTGAATTTTGTTAAAGAACAGCCGTTCATACTCTTATCGATCCAATATGGCTATGCACGCAAAAGGTGCAGGTTGAATACTGATTCCTATCAGAGTATTCCCATATTCCCATATTCCTATCAGAGTATGGGCAATTTATGCTACAATATCAAGTGTATTAGTTTTGCTTTTTAAGAAATAGTAAAAAAAATTATCTAAACGAGGATTTCCATAATTTAATTCCACCAAAGGAACCACAATAAAGGCTTATACGATTTGCGTGAATGTGCAATTATATACACGCGGAAACAAGGTACCATAAATATGATTTTCCATTTATCTGTGCAAATGTGACACAGACTACATAAAATGTACTACGTACATGACGTGTTCGAAATCCGGTTATCGATTTGAATTTTCGGGCGAAAATTATGCGCCCTTGCGCGCATACCGTTCCCGCCATTAATAAAACAAGTCAGAAATAGAACTCATTTATTTTTGCGTAAAATATGCCGTAATATTTCAGTATTTTTCATAAAACTTTTGGAGCCGAGGCGGTCGCACTGTGTGTGGCATTGATTAATCTACTATTTTGTGTTCCGCTGAAGTTTATGTATCGTAGCGATTTTTTCTGGTTAATTCCGAGTGTAATTTAAAATATTGCGTTGACGACTTTCGCCCCATATGGAAATTTCAATTTCTATTTATTTAAAGAGTACCAACATGGCGTAATACTAGTTGCAATTAAAAAAAATTGTTGGCTTTTACATAAAAAATAATATTCGAAAGACGATAAGCATAAAATTCACAATTAAACCCGTTTGCTACTTGAATTTGTTTATTTGTTCAATTAAAACTTCAAATTAAATGATATGTGTTGCGCAGATATTTGAAATTGCATATTTAAGAACCTAATTTTACATAAATTTTCCTTAACTTAAATATTATTCGTGATTCTATCAGTCATTCGACATTACTTAACTCCAGATACGTATTTCGGCAACTAAGTTGCCATCCTCAGCAGAATCTACAACGGAAAATAATGTTAGACGTAGCACTCTAGGATGTATGCACCTCATAGAATACCCCTTGAATAACACTATTGTCCGGCTTATAATCTGTCTATGTATACTACCAAATCGTTCCGGTTCATTAAGCGTACTTCGTCACGCTTACTGAACCGTAACAATCTGCTTAATCATATTTCTATTATCTAACAGAGCAGATCAAATTGATTACAATGAGTAAATATTGTTAGAATATACCACTCATAACATTCCTCCATGGTTTAGAAACTCAATCAAGCATAAGGTCAAAATTAAAAATCACTATCACAGAAAATAGACCAAAGCTAGAAATATACTCTATTACAATTAATTTAAACGACTTCGCACCATAACGAAAACTGAGATGAAGAGTGCTTACAACAATTACCTGCTTAATATGGAATAGCAAATTAAGAACTCCCCAACAGTCATTTGCAAATTTCTGAATTCCATTAAACGATCTAGCAGTTTCTTCGAGACTCAAAGACAACGACCAAAATAAATACTGCAATCCTCTTGATATTATAAATGCTTTCTCGACTACTTTCTCGCAAAATAATCCACTTTCTAGCTCTTCGGAAATTGTTGACACATATTCAATTAGGTTGTAGATACGCTTTCGCGAAATCATTATTGTACATCATTAATCTTTCCCTTCAAACGGGAATTTATCCCTCGCCATGGAAGAAAACCAAAATCTGTCCTGTTTATAAAAAATGTTTCCAACTATTGCCCTATGTCCACCCTCTCTATCTTTGGAAAAGTCTCCTCTACTTATCGATCAACCATAGTGTACGGCCTCTTTTAACCCAACACCAACATGGATTCATTTTAGGACGTTCAACAGTAGCTTCCCTTACGCAGTTTATCAATGAAGTGATGGACAGACGTGGACAGGTAGATGTCATATACACAGACTTGACAAAAGCTTTCGACACAATCGACCACGACTTATTAATTTCCAAAATGGCTTCATTTGGTTCTGCTCCATCCGCTACTAACTTAATCAGATCTTACCTTAGCGATCGGCGATGCTATATGTTCTACAATGGTCACCGCTCAGAGGTATTTGTATTAGGATCAGGGGTGCCACAAGGGCGAAATTTGGGTCCCCTATTGTTTCATATCTTCATTGGTGTATTGCTTCATGAGCTTGCTGTCCAATTCTTTCTTGCGCGGATGACATCAAAATATTTGCTGGTCTGATGTGTGCAATTTGCAATCAAATTTGGATACTTTAGTTAGCTGGTGCATCAAACATAGGTTGAATATGAATGTCGCTAAATGCTGTGCAGTGTCTTACAGTCGTGCTACATCTCCAATTGGCTCGACTTATGCCATTGATGGGATCTGTCTATCAACGAAAACGGAAATTAAGGACCTCGGAATAACTTTCGATAATCAGCTGAACTTTAAGCTACACATTGAAACTTTATGAGAGAACACATTAAGATCTTCGGGTTCTTGCTGCGCGTATGTCGCTACTTGTCAGACATCAACCTCAAGCTTAAGCTGGACGGGAATTATCCGGAGAGGGGTACTTCACAGGCACAGTTCTTGGAGCGCATTAGCGCAAGGATTGAAATCAACTTCCGGCTTAATACAGCAAGAACAAACATCTTGTCTCGAGCGCCAGCTACAGTTTTGATGCGAATCGGAAATAGTGAGGAGAGCATAGTAAATTAACGTCAACAAACTGGTTCAATTGTTTAGTTTTAGTTTAAGATTACAATATCCACTTAAAACACAATAATGCAATTTTGATTTGTAATTATTTTATATTTTCTGGGCTTTTTATGTGTCCTATACTGGGTCACTTGACCTGTTGGATATAAATAAATAAATAATAAATGATAATATATGGCGCATGAAATCCTCATATAATGGTAGAAAACCACCAGCACGTGAAATTTCATTAAACGTTTCGATTGCAATTATTGACGACTCATGGGTCAAATTTTTTCCTCCTCAAAAACTTGATGGTGCAAGATATCGTGAATTTTTGGAAAACATGAATAAGAATTGATAGAACATGAGTCCTATACGATAAATAATGTGGTTCATCCATGATAGTTCCAGCACATTATAGCATCTTTGGCGAGGTGTAACAACATAACGTTGCGTATTAAATAAACAACTAAGTTTAAATAAAGTAATAATGAAAATTAAAATAAATTGTAACCAAACAATTGTAGTAAAGGAATATGAGCAACCTTCACTCGTTATATTTCGATACAGAGAGCGTAGATATTTTCTAATACAAAAAGCTTTCAATTTTGTAATAATATCATCATCATCATAAGGCGCCGGCATCTGTTTTTTATTTATATAGTTTTCGAACATCTTAAGACCGATACCGTTGGTAGCCAAGCCTGACATTAAAACTGGCGCCACCATCGCATTACCATTATCCGCCCTTTCTGAATTTATTTTTATGCCTTTAAGGTTTGAAAAAACCCGTTACGGGCTACTGGATTATATATCTACGCCAGTGTAAAATATAGAGGAACCTGATTTATTGTTTCCACATTGCATTATTTTTAAGCAATTTTCTGATGCTATGTCGATTTCTAATATAATTGACACGATAAGTATAATACATAGTCATTTTCAGTCATTATCAGCAGTTTTAAAATCTTATTGATTCGGTATGATGATTTAACTTCTAAGTATACAGTGACAATCCTAAGCCTGGATCACACAAGAAACATTTCCCGTCACAATAACCTCTAGTTTATACGAATCACGTTTTTCTATGTAATTGAGGAAACAAGCAACCAGTAAACTAACTACCATAGTTTAATAGTGAGTTATACACTTTGTAATTAAAGCTTAATGGAATCTAGTAAGATATAAATAAATTATGTACATCGCTTGGAAAATAAATTACTGTGAAGATACTCATCAATATTCTTTTTAATTATCAAATTAATCCAATGTTCATTAGAACATAAACTAATTTTACACAATTCATAGCAACAATACAAACAGAACATTATTCTAAGTATATTTTAATGAGGAAAGGGTCCTGGGAAATTTTTAGTAATGAGTTTAATTCCGTTGATGTGTTAAAAAGTTAATGTAGTTAATGTTATGTTGAATTACTCTTTGAAAAATTATGGCAATAACCTATTTATTTTGGCCAGACTTAATTGCCAAAATAGCCGTAAGAGAAATTGAAATTTTTGAATTTTTAGTGTAAAAAGAGACAAATTTCTGGTTTTTGTTAATTGAAAATATACTCAAACGTTTAACTTTTGGATTTATCATCGAAAAAAAGTGCTATAAACTTGACAAAACACAAAGCCTACTCCAATTATAAATTCAATTGATTCTACGCTAGAAGCTAAACAAGGCAACTTCACCGCTGGATCTGTCATTGTAAAAGAAGCATCGACAATATTCCAGAATATTTAGAGATAAGTAAATATCCCGAAATTTCAAATTTATTATCAAGAAAAAAGCTATCTAACAATGCATATGGAAAAACTCATGAAATTGTTCAAGAACAAGAAGAACGAAGACAGCAGGAAAAAAAGAACAGGACAAACGAATGATGACAAGATAAACAAGAAGAACGGAGGCGGCAAGATAAACAAGAAGGCGAACGAAGACAGCAGAAAAAACAGAGTTACAGAAACTTCTAGAAGAGTAAGAAAAACAAAGACACGAGGAGGATAGACGAAGGCAACGAGAAAAATAAAAAGAGGAAAAACGAAGCTACGAAGAAAAACAAGAGGAACAGGCCCGATATCAGAAATTATCAATTCCATGAAATGTCTGAATATAGAAATGCAGCATAAGGTTGAAGTAAAGGAACAACAAGTTCATGAACATATTGGGAAAAAGTCGCCGGTAAAATTCAGAATTTTGGACTGGAAGTCACGAGATTGAATCGACAAAGTCACTTAGGAGGATCATTGTCAAGAGAATACACCATCAAGTCTCCCACTTACGATGAATCTGCATCCTGGATAATCTACAAGACACAATTTGAAGCGGTTTGTCACGCCAATAGATGGAACGAACAAGATAAGGCTACTGTGTTGATGGTGGCTTTACGAGGACCCGCGTTAGAACTTCAATAGACTCGAAAACATCAACCAGACCACAGTCATATGGGTGCTGCTGTGAACCTCTTTTATGGCAGTCAACACCGGCAACAATTGACAAATTCATTTTGAATTGACTAAAATGGCATAGAGTATTACCAACAAACACGAAAAGTAGCAAATTTTGAAATTATTATATATGTCAGAAAAAGGGCATAAAGGGAACAAATTAGGAACAAAGTATAAAGAACTTGTGTCATCTCATAAGGGACTTATCGCACTCGCCTAATAGCTAAACTTGGATTCGTGCGATAAGCCCTGCCTTACAACACTCGTTCCTTAATATTTTATGCTTGTTAAAAAATCCAATATTTTTATAATGTACTAACAATTATATGTTGGAACAAGCAGTTAAATTTCGGATAATAAGCCGGTTTACTAACGTATATTGACCGAAGGCTTTTTAAATTTCGACAGAGCTATCATACAACCTATTTGATGCTATTTAAAAAAAAAGATAAGGCATAATTACTTTGTCTTTTTTTATTGCTATTATTTGGTAATTTAGTGTCCAAATATGCTGACAACTAAATGTTGGAACAAGTATTATAGCACTTTATACTCATTATAAGTGAGGGCGATATGCGACCAAGTAAAAAAGCATGTCGAAACTGGAAAAACAGACGTTCGTGGTAAAAGTTCAGGGAGATCCAAGATAGTTTCTCAAAGAAATTTAAGATATTTGAAGAAAATATGCAAATCAAGAAGGAGAAATACGTTACGAGAGTTTACCGCACGATGGAATAAAGAAACGTGGCTGAAGATTTCTCGAGAATGGTGTCGAAAGTTATCCACAAATGTGGTCTGCACTTTCATAAGGTAATGCTGATACTTCTTTAGTATGCATTATTTTACTCATCTATGTGTTTTTTGTTTTGTTAATAGGCCAAAGAAAAACGGTTACTAACTGCAATTCAAAAGAAAAATCGCTGTACCTGGGCAAAGTCTAAGCTCCCGTGAACTGAATACGACTGGGGTAAAATCATTTTTAGTGACGAATCAAAATTTGGTGTTTGTGTAGGGGACTACCGTAAACGTGTAATCCGGGATAAAAAAGCATTTTATAAGGACTACCTTAAAAGAAAAGAAAAGTTTCCAAATGGCATTATGGTTTGGGAGTGTATGTCGGCGAAAGGATTAGAAACTATAAAGTTCATAAGAGGTTCTGTAGATGCTCTAAAATATCAAGAAATTCTTCAGAACTCGTTATTGCCAAACATTAGGCAAATTATATCCAAACGTAAACTCTATATTTTGGTAGGACGGTACATCATGCCATACTACAAAATCTACTAAAAAATGGTTTGGGAATCATAATATGAGCGTTTTGTCTCATCCAAGTAGCAGCCCGAACCTTAACCCCATAGAAACTCTGTGGCATAAAATGAAACAACATATAAGCAACAATCCTCAGCGAAATATTTCTCAATTGCGTGCCAAACTGCAAGAAATTTGGGATAGTTTTACACCTGAACTTTGCAAAGATCTGGTTAATTCTATGCACGCTAACTTGTTTTCAAATAGGGTAAATATCGCTTGTTGTAACATTTAGTTGTCATTATAATTATAGAAAGTCAATATAAAAAAAGTATGATGAAAATCTAAGACTTCTATTTTCCGGAAATGCTTTAATACATTGCACAAAATGTCATTATATCAGCCCACAAAAGTTTTTAAAAAGTGAGTGAAATATTTAATCGAATATACATATTACTTTTAATTTAATTGCGTGTTCCAACATATAGTTGTTAGGGCGCGTATAATAAAAACAACAAAGATATGTTTCACGTATTTACCATTTCGAATTACTGAAGATCTCGGCTTAATCTTACTATCAAAAACCACTTCCGTGTTATTCAAGTGGTGTCCTGTATAGTGCATATCGCCCAGAGTGCTACGTCTAGCATCTTCATCGTAGATTCGGCTGAGGATCGCAACTTAGTTGCCGAAATACGTATCTTGAGTTCTCCACTCGTCAAGGTGGTAAGGGTATTTTTGTTTTTATTTTACTAAGTAATTTAGACCCTAAATGTTATAGTTTGTTGAAAAGGTGTTACTGAGGGCAATCTCAAAGTATAAAAATATACAGGGTGCGGTATTTAAAAAAATACTACTTTAATACGTCACAAATTTTGGAAAAGCCTGTATATTTCAAATTGACATCAAATTATGATATTGCTGCTAATTTTCACATGTAAAATTTTATTTCAATATTTTTACTTGTTTCATACTTTTGTCCACCACTGTATATATTATATGCAATTTAATGCCTGTTTTACATATTACTAAGGTTATTTGTAGAAATTATTTATTCATATAAAATATTTCATCTCGTATAATGTATTCGTACCGACACCCGCATGCGAATTTCAGGAATTACTAAGCAAAATTGGGCAGGTTGCTAGGTTTAGTTTAGCTACTAAGATTAATAAATATTCCGTATTACTTGCATCACTATCATTATCATATTTTTGTACTAATAACCTTATAAAGTGTAGAAGCAAAAATTATTACAATGTAAAATGGATCTAAAAACCAGTCCTAAAGTAAAAATACATACGTTTAATTTTACTCAAAACTAGGTCGTTTGGGATTAAAACAATTAAATCATATTGTTAAAACACACCTCAGTGGATGTACGAGGAATGCCTTTTATATTTCGGGAATAGGCGTTCCAGGTGCTGCCACCTTACAACTGACGGCTGTAGCGTAAATTTCGGCCATTTTGACAATATACTTACTCAGAACATTTGGACGTACAAGCGATATTTGTGTTTCTTACAGTGGCTTAAAAAATCATTTTGACAAAAAAATGGAATTAACTCATGAACATTTTCGTGTCATTATTTTTTAGAATTTTCGACGTGATTATCTCAACAACAGTGCATCGATGAACTTAATTCGGCATTTGGCGATGAAGCACCATCAAAAGCGAATGTATACCGGTGGTGCGCCGAATTCAATCGTGGCCGTGGTTCACTCGCTGACGAATTTCGTGAAGGCCGTCCAAAATCAGTTGTTGTTCCGAAAAATGTTGATGCTGTGCGTGAACTGATATTGCAAGATCGGCATGTGACGTATCGTTAGATTGAGGTATCCTTATGTATTAGTGGGATCAGCATGCATTCAATATTGCATCAACATTTGGCCATCAAAAAAAATTTTTCGTGTTGGATTCCATATAATTTGACAATCGATCAAAAGAGGCTCGTGTGGATTAGTCGAACGAAAAGCTCCAAAAATATGATCACGGTACTTCAAAACATGTCTATGACATCGTAACAGGTGACGTATCATGGATATATGCGTATGAATCCGAACGTAACCAGCAGTCGAGAGTATGGGTCTTTCAGGATGAGCTAAATCCAACAAAAGTTGTTCGCGCACGAAGCACTTCGAAGCAAATGGTCGCCTGTTTCTTCGCAAAAACTGGCCCTATGGGAATTTACCAGTGGTGCAACGTCGGACGGTCAATTCTGAATGGTACACAACCATTTGTTTGCCAGAAGTATTCGGAAAAATAAGGAAAACCAACCGCCGAATACAAATTATTCTCCACCAGGACAATACGAGCTCTCACACATCAGCTCAAACAAGAGAGTTTTTGGCAACTGAAAGAGTTGAATTGATGGGTCATCTGCCGTACAGCTGATTTGCCACCCAATGACTTCTTTTTGTTTTGGCACATCAAACAAAAATTACGTGGTCAACATTTCTCGCCGGCTGAAGAAGCGATTGATGCTTTCAAAATGCATATTTTGGAGGTACCTCAATCGGAGTGGAAAAAAGTGCTTCTAAAACTGGTTCAAGCGCATGCAAAAGTGTATTGATCTTCATGGAGAATATTTTGAAAAACAATAAAACCATGTACTATGATTAATTTTAGTTTCCGTTCTCTATTCCCGAAATATAAAAGGCATCCCTCATAGTATGTCAATGATAAGCTAATTAATTGAGGTTATGGAAAACAAAGAAATAAATCGCCAGGATATTTTTAATGATAAACGGTATACTGAATTGGTAATTTACAGAAGCTCTTCGTATTTGATAATAAGCAATTTATTACAATACCAAATGAAAAAGGAACCGGTTCACAATATTGCTGATAATACATAATAAGTATAACCTGAATGCATTCCGTAGCAATGATAAACTACAAATCAAGAAACAATAAAACTTTAGCAAAATAGCGGTGTTTATTCCGATAAAAGTAAAAGAAAAGAAAACCATGAACGAAAGCAATCGAAGGTTTTAGTTTGCATTTGAGAGAACACAACGAAGGAATTGAATGAGTCCGGAGACTACGGATAGTAGACAGGAAAGATTTGTCCGTGAAAACACAGACGAATTAAAGGAGATGGCCCGATTAAAGTGAAAAGGTTTGGACGAAACAGAACCGACTGTTGTGCGGGGCGGTCCGCACGAAGGTGGCGGTGTCCGCAGTATTGAAAGTGAACCGGAAGTTCCCCATCTCGACCCTGCAAGGCGACTGTCCCGAACGCCCTAGATGACAGAGAGCGCGTGCTGACGACAGGAGAATTTTCCCAAGCAGAACGATAGAAAAGGAGACAACACGAAGACAGCTTTACTGACCATCTCCAACGGGTACATCCCAATGTCGCAGCGACCATGAAATGGTACAAAGAACCGCCGAACGCACAGGGATACGAAGTCGTGTTTCGACATCCCAACCAAATGTTATGCATGTTGTGTTTGCAAATTGAAACAAAGAGTCTACATACATAAATAAGAAGATACTTGATTTTTATTAACGCTCAACCCTAGAATTCTATTTTTATCTATTTTTAATCCTTGCTCAACACATATCTATATTTATTTACAGTCGGATGAAACAATTTTTTAAATATTCATATTGTAATATAGGGACCTTATAGAAAATGCTTAGAGCAACTGCTGCACAGTGGGACAAATTAAAGCTTTAGGTGGACAAAAGTCCAGCGCTGCAATAAATAGCACGAAAAAGTGTTGTAAAACACGCAAGCCTTGACTAAATTGTTTATAAACAATTTATGTAAGATATTAGTATTATAATAAAGTAGATATTTGAGTGCCATAAGTATCTCTCTTATAAATTCTTTGCGTATTTCCTCATTTATTGGATCATTTTCAATACTGCATTTTCTATATACACGTATGCTCAGCTCTCACCGGAGTGCGAGATATATTGTACGTAGCGTGATCGGAATACTTGCATTTATCCCCGCCGGGCAGCCTCGTCCCGCGCAACACCGTAGCAATCCTATCTGAATCATTTTGTATTTGTCTACGCGCACGCAAAGTTCTAACAAGTGATCGTCGATTTCGGATACACTATGTTAGTTTATACAACCGCAGAGAAGGTACAAATCATAACATGGTATTCTGATGGAAATTCCTACCAAGCACGGGCGATCTATTTGCCGTAGAGTACGTGGATCGTCCTATTCCTTCGCATTCGACGATTGAAAGGATCGTCAAAGCATTCAGGAAATTTGGCTGTGGTCGGGAACAGCCTCAAATCCCTCTAATATCTCCATTACTTTTTCGTTCTCCTGCATCGCATAGCAACTACAAAATGAATATAAGAAACTGTACTCTACCTCAATCTGAAAGTACAGAAAAATTATGCGGTATTACGACATGCGTGCGTAGCCTTGCTCGATTTATGATACACTGCGACTGGATATCTCTCGTCGTCAGTAAGACTCAAATGCGCGGTTGCCATTCACAAAGCAATCCGCCGTTCCGATCTGGGCATACGTGTATATTCTACAACTTCTACATAATGGGTAAAGAATGTACACTACAGCTCCAAGGTAGTTTCTGAATTATATCAGTTGGTTTTCTCTTAACCATACGAGCAAAAAAGTACCGCTTCCTCTGCTCCGTATTCAATCTAAACATAAACAATAAACAGTCGTACATATCGCACCACTATTCACCCAGTGAATACCTTATTTAGTAACGGCGAACGGGCATCGAAAACGAGAACGGGGAGTGAGAACGGTGAAGCGTATTCGTTCTTGAGAGAAAATTAGATGGAGCATTATCGGCTACCAGTTATTTTGGTAACTGTTAATATCGAAAATCGAGAACCGGTTATCGGCCGGGAACGGTTATTAGTAACAGTTATTGATATATAGCCCTTGTCTGTGCAATTCTTTTGCGAGGTATGGAGTAACGCAGCCTAGGTTAGTGACCGTAGATCGTCCAGTTGCAAATCCATGTTGTTGGGAAGATAATTTGGGGATTTCATAAATTTAGAACGGGGACTGAGAACGGTGAAGCGTATCCGTTCTTCAGAGAAAATTAGATGGAGCATTATCGGCTACCAGTTATTTTGGTAACTGTTAATATCGAAAATCGAGAACCGGTTATCGGCCTGGAACGGTTATTAGTAACAGTTATCGATATATTGCGCTTGTCTGTGCAATTCCTTTCCAAGGTGTTGAGTAACGCAACCTAGGTTAGTGACCGTGGATCGTGCAGTCACAAATCCATGTTGTTGGGAAGATAATTTTGGGTTTTCATAAATTTTGCTATAGTGAGTACATTCAAATATTTTAGCAACATTGGAAATAATATTGTTAATGCGTGCTTGACTTCTCCTTTTAAAAATAGGTAGGTACAGCTTTAGTTATCTTTCACGCAGAAGAAAATTAAATTATATATGGCATGAACAAAAGCTACTAGGAGAGCGAGGGGCACGTTGTTACGGGGGTAAATAGTTACACGCATTTTTACCGGGATTTTGAACTCTCTTGTACATAGTATTGGACTCATGTAGTTCCTTATACCATCGTACATTACGTAAGAATGAGCAGTGACACGCCGAGCGGCGTGCTGACAGGTTATCTGCATGCGCCTCGATTTCAGCAAAAAATCCTTTACGAAATCTTTGATTTCCGATGTATATTTTTGTATTTTTACAACTTTTTTAATGCTCGAACTTTCTTAATATATCTACTTTTAATTTGCAAATTTGTTTTTTCTGCTCGCGATATCCATTAATGGTGACTTCAGTTTGTTTATAAAATCGTGCTATGGGGCACGTAGTTACAA
>JARFOC010096469.1:0-12970 GCA_031763485.1 Osmoderma eremita | reverse complement strand
AACGGTTTTTTGGCCAGTAAAAATATTTCTGTGGCTCCTCAGCTTCCTTATTCACCTGACTTGAGTCCTTGTGACTTTCTTCTGTTACCAAGATTGAAAATTCAACACTCGCAAACATTCAAACGGCTGTAACCGACCAGCTAAATGCGATTCCAAAATCCGAGTTCCAGCACTGCTGTGAGAAATGAAAGAACCGTCTCCTACGCTGTGTGGCTTCCCAAGTTATTTTGAGAGAGACAACGTTCAATTGTAATTCAATTCAAATAAAAATATTTAAAAATATCAGTCTCATTACTTAATTTACACACCTCGTATGTATGTACATATATAGGTATACATTATATAACTTCTACATCTATAATAGGTAGAGACTGTATATACCTCTATTCATAATTTAACTTAAAAAACAGCCCTAAGATAGTTTCTAAATTCAATTTAATGATATCTGTTTTTTTCTTAACTCTACGACGAAAAAAGTACCCTTTCCTCTGCTTCGTATTCAATCTAAACATAAACAATAAACAGTCGTACATAGCGGACTACTATTCACCGAGTGAATATTATGTTTAGTAACGGAGAACGGTGATCGAGAACGAGAATCGAGAACGAGAGCCGAGAACGATGAAGCGTAAGTATCCGTACTTGAGAGAATGTTGGATCGAGTATTACCGGCTACCAGTTATTTCAGTAACTGTTAATATCGAAAATCGAGAACTGGTTGAAACAGTTATCGGCTGGGAACGGTTATTAGTAACAGTTATCGATATATCGCCCTACCCCAATACTTACCACTATTACTGACATGAGCCACTTTTATATCTCGAGTCATCACGACATCGCGGTTATATTATGTTATACACGTGATAATAAACTTTACTTCCAAATAAACCCATCATTTACAAAAAAGACAGATCGAAATAATACTTAGACGGACATTATTTTTTTAAATAGTTTATTTGAGAAGTATTTCTTGATTAATTTTCTGCCGTAGTTATTTATTATTATTATCAGTGAAACGATTTTTTTCTCTGTATCACTATCAGGTACAAAGTGTTATTAATATAATACATAAATATAGTTTATTTACGATAACGAACGAATTAGGTAATCATTAGTAACAACAAAATTACCGATAATGCTCCAAATCTGTCGGCTTGCAGGATAATGTGGCCGATGACAAATCAATATTTTGTGTTATAATGTAATAACATTTGTTAACAATTGTTTGTTATCGTAAATAGACTATATTATAAATACTTCGTATAACAATTGTTGCTTCCATTGCATCTTGCAAAAGAATTTCTTTCCAACTTCGAGTGTATACAAGCTGCCTATTTTCTATCTCCTATTATGCTATTAAATATGCAAAACCGGTTCAATGGACATAGTTGCTCAGAAAATAGAGTAATAGTTGATGCTAGTGTCACATTTGTTATCCGGTGCAAGGTATGTGAGATATTCGAGAAAAATTGAATCTTCCAAAAACTTCAATGTCAATGTTTACAACCCCTTAAGATAAAATAAAGGCGAAGACTGTTTCTAGTACAGTTTTTTATGTAGAATCTAATAATGCCATTTAAAAATCCATTGCACTCTTTATTTTGGAGATATAATACAAACTTGTATTTTTTTAAATGACAAAGTGCAATTACAGATTTTTATTCGCACGTGTAACTGAATACCGTATACATATTTATATGCACCATATGTTTTATATTATGCAGTTTACTACCCAGAATAATTTATTCTTTTTTACTGTCGCGATAATCTAAAAAAAAGTGGTAATCTGAAACCGCCCTGGTCCACAACTGTTCGGATTACCAAGGTTGTACTGCAGATTCAAAAAATAATAATATGTTGATAATGCCTGAACATGGCGACTGTTATTTTGTTTCCAAAAAAACGCACTCAATAAATAAATTACTATAACTACAGAATATGGCAACACGTTGACTGGTACCTTGCAAAGGTGAGTTACGTTAAATGTGTATTATTATCAGAGCGCGTATACTCGTATTTCATGCACTTGTGTTGCGCACACGTGCTCGATCGGGTGATTAAAGTGTAGACCCTTTGGTTATTATCATTTGTTCTTTTTTGTGTGTTCTTTAAAGTTTTATTTCGGAAAGTGTAAAAGTATACGCGATGTTCCATTAAAAGAATAAGTTGACGATCTTGCAAAATGAAAATATTATAAACTCTTTATTATTAGCAACATTTTATGTTAAATTTAATAGACATGCTTCTGGAAATAATTAAGATAATCGGTTCCGAGACCACATTAACCATGTACAAATAAACATTGTGATATTTTTAATACAGCAGACGCTAAGTAATTATTTGGAAAAAAGTAAATAAACTTACCTGCGCTATCGTGAAGTAATCCAAATCAAAGAAGCTCAGATTCAGCAATAACAAAAGGAAGTTCAGAGATCCTTTTCTTTCCCAAGAACTAGATTTAGCCATTACTTCACAATTACGTATAATGTCCCATTTTGCACTCTCAATATTTGATACTGTTTATTCCCTCTACTACCTTTCATTTACGATTCCCAGGCTTCCGAAAACGCAACTATCTTTAACTGATTTCAAAATTCGCCACCGCGTAACATTAAATGACTGAAGCACTATCATTTAGTTGTTCGTCTCATTGAACTAAAATTGAAATGAATGTTTATAGCGTCGGCGTGTCGTCATTAGTTTACATCTTTTAAAAATTTATGTAATGCAATATTGTACATGATTTTAAAAAATTAGATGACTACGGAAACGGGAAGCTATAACATACGTGAAAACAATTATTCTAATTTTGTTGATATCGCTTACGCGCAATTATACAGGGCGCCCATTTTCTACTTCCGTATATGGGTAACTTTCTTAATATTAAAGATACAAAATGACAAAGTTGCTCAGAAAATAGAGTTATAGTTGATGTGTCACGTTTGTTGTCCAGTGCAAGGTTTTGTTAGAAATTCAAGAAAAATTGAAAACTTCCAAAAACTTCAACGTCAAATATGTTCACAACCCCTTGAGATAAAATAAAGGTAAAACGTGTTTATAGTACAGTTTTTTGTTATGAAGAATATAATAATGTCATTTAAAAATCCATGGCACTCTTTATTTTGGAGATATAATACAAACTTGTATTTTTTTAAATGGAAGTCATAGTTGGCCATAATGTCATTAAAATGTTTACTTTTTTTCTGATTTCATTTTATAACATTTGGAATAGCTATCTCTTTTAGATTTTGATTTGCAGTGAAATAAGGAATTATTGTTTCTCATCATTAGGAAAATAATCAACTAGGATTAGAAAATATTTTATTAGGAAAAAATAATAAAAGATTATAGAAGGAATATGAAAGAAAATTAAAATAAAAACATAACGGAGTAAACAGAAGCAAACAACTTCATTGTAACTCAATTAAGTAAGTGTTCAAAATGTCATCCATTAGTACGTATACACATTT
Organism: Osmoderma eremita; assembly: GCA_031763485.1. NCBI lineage: Eukaryota > Metazoa > Arthropoda > Insecta > Coleoptera > Scarabaeidae > Osmoderma > Osmoderma eremita. Next base: position 9,500 of record JARFOC010096469.1, on the reverse strand, counting down.
CGCATCTCCTCACAATTTCAGTTTGGATTCTATGTAAACTGTGAGGTCTGATACCATAATACTAATGCCGCCATAACACTAATCTTTAAATCCTCGATGTTGTTAGGTTTATTCATGTATACTTTATTTTTTACGGCACCCCATAAGAAAAAGTCTAAAGGTGTAATGTCTGGAGATCTTTCTGGCCAGATAATTGTACCTGCACTGCCAATCCAGTTAGGAAAACGCTCCGAAAGAAACACACAGCTGGAGGTATTTTAAATTTTGCATCAAATTTAGTGGTATTTCGTCTAACATCTGTTCCAATTACGTAAAATTACGTAAAAAGTGTACATATCGTTCACTATTTAAGTTGTTTTCATAAAAATATGGCCCCAATATTTTTATACCAAAAATGCCGCACCACACATTTACGGAGAACACATGTTTATCTCTCCTTTCGGTATTAAGGTGAGGATTATTTTGAGACCAATAAATATTGTTATTTGGATTAAATATGCCATAATTTGTAAATTTCGTTTCATCTCGAGGCAGTGAGGCTGGAGTTTTACGATAGACTCTCGGCGATGGGGATATTTTCGAACCCTCTATACAAAATGCATATACTGTTACAAAATGAATATGAGAAACTGTATTTTTACCGTAATTTGAGAGTACAGAAAAGTTACGCAGTATTACGTAATTAAGCGGACATGCGTGCATACCCCTGCTTGGTTTTTGATACACTGCCACTGAATATCTCTCGTTGTCAATGAGACTCGAATGTGCGGTTGCCATTCATAAAGAAATCTCCCATTCCGATATGGGCATACGTGTATGTCTTTCTAATAAATATTCGGACTGCAAATTACCAAGTCGGGCATCGTTACAAAGACTTGTTCCATCTGCTCGTGAATATGTTAAAAAAAGAATTAATTCCGAGTTGAAATGTGAAAAGCTGTGGTTATGTGTGGACGCAACAATTATTTGTATTACGCAAATATAGCGTCACTAGATGTAGAATATCTCTTTCTCCATATAAACACACTTTTCCTCACGCCCCACTCGGTTTGCTGAAACAACCCCTGAAGCTTATCCAATATTGCATATATTTAACCGATGTTATTCACTTTGTGACTTCACGGAAGACTCTTAATAAGTAAGTGTTTGAGTACATAATATAATTTATTTCTGACTATTTATTTTATGTGTAAACTTTTAAGCGCCCGCCACTGGCTGTTGGCGCAAATTCAGCAACTCTAGCGGTAAATCATAATTTACGAAATTTATAAAATGGAGCTAATCTAGTTACGGCTTAAAAAGACGTACATCTCACGTTACAGTTTACAAATACGACGCTTATACGTCAGACCAATGCGAAAGTATTTGCGGCCATTATTTTCATTTGAATTTCTAGGTAATTTAACCGTTTAATTATGCGCTTTAATTTCCATTTAAAAATTATGTCATGTACTTTATTGTATTTATTTATTTTATCTGGACAAACAACAACCTTATTATTAGTAATTAATTAAATATATTTTTCATTAACATATGGTATACAAATTTCATATATCAAAGTCTGAATGTGTATTTTTAAGTAAAATGTTGAAAAAAGCATATTTTCAAAGATTTATAATTGAATATATCAGAAATATAATGTAGAATCAATATCATTAAAATATGTATACATGTCAACACACTAGTTTATAAAATTCAGCCGCATTCCGTAAGATTATGTGATAACAACAGGGCATTAACTATATTAATGTAACACTCAAAATACTAGAAAGCGTATTAATTTATGTGAAAAGCAATGGTTTAAGGATAAACCGTAATAAACTTTAATAAAACATTCCTTCCTGTATTGTCTTTCTATTTAGAAATACAGGCGTAATGCATGATTTGCAAGTTGAAATTTTCAATGTATGTACATGTACAATATAGATATGTGTTTACGTTATTTTCTGTAAAGAAGTAGGTATGTACGTCTTCTTTCAATGTTTTATTAAATTATTATTATTGTTTTTTTTTAACCTCCACCTCCGCTCAACCCGTCTGGTCTGTTCCCGCCCCCAGCACAACCATGATAGTTGAACTGGAACCGGGAACAGCACCAGGATAAGCTATTTTTTTCATGTCAATGTATTCAATTACATAATTACATACACACAGGTAAGTTAATTATTTGCGGAGTAGAGGAGGGAAGGACTGCAGCTCGCGAATACATACCCTGCACCTTGTGCTATCTATTTGGAGACCCATCACCTCTTTTCTGTATACTAGGCTGGAGTACACTCCATCTTGGCAGGCCATGATGTACCCTTCGGTTTCAGAGTACAATTCTGGAGATCCCAGAAAACCGAAGGTAAGTTTTTCTGATAATTGTAGGTTCTCAATGTTCTTATAGTACAGGCCATGCATGGCTTTGCCCTGATGTTGTTCCATAAGTTCCCTCACGACCGACTCCTGAACAGTGCTCTTTAGTTCTCGGGGTTGCATGTTATATAGCGACGTATTGAGTGTGTTTGGTGTCGTCTGCTCCTAGGATTTACCACCCTCGTAGTCGGGGAGGAAGAGGGCTGTTGAGTGTGGAGGGCATGCACTGCAGGCGAACCATAGCAGTGGCATGTAAGATCTATAATACAAAAGACCCATTGCTGAGTCTCGTCCGGAGCCATGACTTGAATGGTAAGAAGCTTGCCTTATCTCTCTATTGCGCTCCTCGAATGGTGTGCTCGATGTTTCGTGAACGCATTTCTGGTTATTATATCTAGTCCCTGCAGCTCGGTGGCGGTCCATGTTAATATACCATAGCTGTATGTGAGTAGTGGCATGGCATAAGTTGTTACTCCCTTCATTCTTTCCACTAATTGGGTTTCAGCACGAAGATCAGTGCTTCCTTACATAGCTTATGTTCTATCGCTTTGGCTTGCATATATCCTAGATATTTATAGTGTTAGTGGTACTCCATACCTCCAATTTTCTCGATCTTTTCTATGCTATAGTCCTCGCTGTGCTGCCACTTGCCTCCCACCATCGTATGTATTCTGCATTTATCCAGCCCAAAGTTCATGCCTAGGTCTTCACTGAATTTTGTTTTTGTTTAGGTGCCTATTCAGTTTGTTTGCCGGTATGGAAGTTAGTAGTTTGTATACCGTTGCCAGGCATTATTATTAGGGCGCCCTCTTTCCCTTTTTTGTTGTTTCCTGCCTTCCAAATTTCTTTCATTTTTCTGTTATTGTCCATTCTTATTATATGACCTAGCCACAAATCTTGTTTTCTTTCAATTCTCTCTTGCATTTCTAATACGGTTACTTCTAGTAACTCCTGCTGGTGCTCTCAAATATTTCAATTCGCAAGCTTGTATTTTGCGTTTTAAGGTTTCGTTCATTGTCCAAGCTTCGCAACCATAAGTTAGTCTGGCACATATACACTATTGAATATTTTAATTTTTGTTTCTGCAGATACTTCTTTTATTCCGTATAAAGGTTTTATTTAAGGCATAGTAGAGTTTATTAGCACTATTTATTCCATTGGTTATTTTTGGGTCCAAACTATTTTGACTGTTCAATATTGATCCTAGATATATAAAGTTCTCAAATTCTTTAACATTTTCATTATGCAGGTAAATATTTCCTTGTTTTTTTTTCTCTTTTGAAACTGTAATGACTTCTGTTTTGTTCGTCTTAATTTCTCATTCCATGTTTTTCAAATTCTTCCCTCCATACGTTTAAATTGTTCTGTAAATTTTTCTCATTATTGGCTAATATTACTAGGTCGTCGGCATACATTAATTTACCGACATATAAATATTGCAGTTGTCCTATTCCCACCATGGCACCTTTCAACTTTGCACGGAAGTTTTTTTGTTATCTCATCCACAAAGATAACAAACAGTAGCGGACTAAGTACTTCTCCCTGTCTTATTCCAGAGCAAGTAACAAATTCTTTACTGCACATATTTAGGGTTCTTACCACATTCCTTGTACACATGTAGTTGCTCTTGAATCTTGATCGCTGTCTACAGTCTATTACCAATTTGTCTCAGATTTAAAATTTCCCAGATCATATCTCTTTGGGCATTGCCAAGGGCATTTTTAAGATCCACAAAACACATAGTGATATAAGTTATCGTCTGCTTGCGTATCTTTCTCCATCATTTGTCTTAGGCTGTTGTCTTAGGCGTTCCTCTGTTGAGTCTAAATCCATTTTGGTTCCCGTCTATGCCCTTTTCTTTTCTTTTTTTTAATTCTAAAATAAAACTACATTCGTAAGTAGGACCTATGTACTAAAAGACAAAAGTACGTTAATGCCCTGCAATGCTATTTTGTTATAGGTACTACTGTCGCACAGAGATTTAATGATTTGGAAGTAGTCTTGAGGAATCTAAAGATTCAATCAATGTAATAATTTGAACAAATATCACATTCATTTTGCACAGTTATCATTTTTTTGCGTATACATCAAGCGAACGAACACCGAATACCAAAGACGAATCGAACTTTCGGTTCGCCTTCGTTTGTGTTCGCGCCAAAAGCGGTACATCAGAGATAATTGCTGCCCAGTGTGGACGATAAATAAACGAGTTTGTTGCACTGGCCTGAAAGTCGAACAACAGAAGTAAACTTAGGTAAAGTAAATATTTACACCATGAGTTTGTTTGTCCGTCCGAATAGCGAACATGAAGAATACTTTCAGTTTGCTATTCCGTGTGTATAGGGTTCCAAACTGTGCGCGAACGGATTACAAATGTTCGTTCTTCAGAGTTCGGTATTCGTTGGCTTAACGCATACGCACCTTAATATGATCATTAAAAAGTTTTCAATTAGTTAATTAAAATCATTTAAGAATTGAAATGGAATCTTCTTAGCTATATTTGTTAGATAAATAATACACTTGTTTGGTATTATTTTGATTAATTATATTTAGTAGTCTAGGCGAGAATCGCGATAAGATAACAGATACGCACTCAGGCGATTACTAGTAAAGTTGAAAGATAAGAATACGTATCTTTATAGTGATTTCCAATAATTTTGATACCCCACATTTTCTTACTTTACAAGATAGATTATATCTTCAAAAGCGATACAAGCATTGTATATTATCTCGCCATCAATATAATTACTTGTGTGAATAGTAAATAAAGTAAGAAAGTGGAAAAGAAATACACATTTTACAATAGCCTTTACGAGTATAATGTAGTCTTAAAATTAAATGATTGTTTTTTCTGCAAATTAGTCATTACTTATTTATTATCTATCAAACAATCAAAATGCAAGACATTAACATTTTTGGTGCACATTTTTTCTTTGCTATTGCCGGGCTCTTCTCTGGTTGAATTGCATGCGACGCGAATACCAGGCTCTATTGCATTTGTCTCGGTGGCTTGTGTGTTTGACCGGTGTCCCCTAGAGGGGGGTATGTCTTGACGCAGGCAAGTGGCTAGGAGATTTCGCAATGACTTCGCGACGCATTCGCGATGAAAGTGGGTTTTAGCATTCGGAGGGACGCTGATGACGCCTGGTAGGCAGAAACTCGAGTCCGTCTTTAATGCTTGTACCCTTTCATTGCTTTTGCTAGTATGGTGATTCCAGCAATAAACCATGCGCCGATAATGGCATTTTTACGATTAATTGTTTTTGGCATTTTTGATGTTTCACATGGTTAGAAATGTTGGATAATTTTTAAGTTTCATTATCACAGGGTAATTTGGCATTTTATAAAATTTTCTTATGCGTATGCCTCATAATTTTTGCTTGCTTATAATGTGAATCACGTCCTATGATCCTACCCCTTATAAAGGTTGACGCAGGGTGATATATCCGTTATCATATAAGGTCTTGTATACCGCAAACAACACAGTCAGAAAAGTTTCTTTTGCAAACATAGATTTTTGATATTGGTCCACTTTTAAAGAAAACTCACATTTTTTTCAAAATTGTGAAAACTGAATACAGGGCGAGTCAAAACACAAATACATTCATTTCTCAATTATTTTAAATGGATCACCCTGTATTTTATATCATAAAAAGAAAAAAAACAGTTTAGTTACTTTCATTTTTATTAAGCACTCTCTATGTCTAAAGTGATTAATTTCTAAGATATTTTAAAGACTTTATATAAAAGTGGGATTTTTTGAAATTGTTTTAATATAACGAGTTAATCGTGGCAAAATGACAGTAAGACAGTCTTAAGTCTTCATTACTAGGCTAGGAGATTATGTAATTGGGCCACATTTTTTGGAAGGACGAGTGAATGGTCAAGTTTATTTAGACTGTTCAGAAAATCATTTACTGTTGTTATTGGAAAATGTTCCCCTAAACGTTCGTGAAAGGATGTGGTATCTGCACGATGGAGCTTGGCTATTCCACACTACGTTAACACACGATCATTTGCTTCAAAGATGGGCAAGAGGAGAGGAACCAATTGAGTGACTAGCTCGGTCACCGGAGTTAAGTTTAAGACTGTCTACAATTTTCGGAAATAACTTTTTTCTGATATCTTATATGATAACGGATATATCGAGCTTTGCCACACTAACGCGTCACCCTGTAGGTAATTGTGGAGGAAGGGGCGAGGCTACGCGGAATCACGACAGACTTCCAGATGTCGGCGAGCTGTTTTATGATATCAATCGACTCCCTTAATTTTCTCTTAAAATATTACTCGAATATGACACGGTCCGAACCCGGAAGTACTTTATCTTACACAATATAATTTTTATTTGTAATTATGATAACATCCTTCCATGCCCAACCGACTCAACATTGTATGCATACAGAATTATTTCATTTATTTCTTAATTCAGAGTGTTTTGTAAAAGAAAAATACTTGCATCATCACTAGTTTCTTAATAAGGTAAAATACAGTTACAAAAAAAGAAGCACGACATGATCTAAGCCATACACAATTTTGAATTAAAGCATAATTAAAGGAAGAGAAACAACGTGAGGTCACCAAGTTGCCACTTTTTGGCGTCAGCGTTAATGCTCCTAATTGCATGTACCGCTGCAGGTTACTTTGTAGTAAATGTTTCTGTACGCCTATGCTAGCGTACCGAAAGTCCGATCATTAGTTATTACATTATTAGGTTATTGCCCCTTTTCTTTAAAATTTTTAGCAATGACGCAATCACCTGTTAACATATTTACCGTTCTCTTACTTTGAGTATTATCAGTAAATATTGCAAGTACAATAAACACGCTGCTCGGATTACTCCTCCCGCACAAAGTATTAATTAATTCGGGAAGACACGTGTTTCGGGCATACGTGAATTCCAATTATCAAGTCGAATAACCGAATTCGGTATCCACGTATTCCCGATACACGTGTCGTCCCGAATTAATTAATACTTTGTGCGGGAGGAGTAATCCGAACAGTGTGTTTATTTTGAGTATTATGTTGATTATATCCAACAAACTATTTAATTTCATTCGCCAGGCTGGATAAAGTTAATCTGATGTTATCTCTCTGTGCAGGAGCGACTAATTTGCACGCGCCCATCATATTTAAATATATATTATTCTAGTCGGTTTATATAACAATGTTAAATCCCATATTTTTTTCATCGAACTGGATTAGGCATTTAAAATGGATTTCAATATTTGCATTAAAATTTATTGAGAATATAAATAATTATTTATCTTTATGGACAAAATAATACGGTTACCTGTTTTACGTATATTTAATATTATTTACAAGATATTTCTAAATTATGTTAACACACTGTTCGGATTACTCCTCCCTCACAAAGTATTTATTAATTCGGGACGAGACGTGTTTCGGGAATACCTGGATTCCCATTATTAAGTCGTATAACCGAATGAGCGTAAAAATAACTATACTAAAAACATGCACTACTTTTCCTTCTCCCCTCATTCCCTTCACCAATCCCTAACATATTTACTACCTTTCACACACCCGAACGCAAAAATTGTTGGAAGGACCACCCGAGCGTTTTAAATAAATCCATCAGCGCTTCTTCCCGATTAAGAAGGTTTTTATTCTTTTTAATATAAATGGATTCATAAGCATCCAGCTCGAGCGTCGAAGTTACCGATGTCAATAGTTTTAAATTATCTATATTTATATTATGTCCGGTTTTTACCATATGTTCTGCAACGCCAGACATATCTGCCCTCCCATGTCGGTAGTGCGAGATATGCTCCTTATACCTAGTTCAATAGACCTCTTTGCCTGTCCAATGTAGACTTTCTCACAATCTCCATCTGTAATTTTGTAAATTCACGACTTTTATTGCATTTTCGGTTTGTCTTTAGGATTTCCTAAAAGATTGCGAAGTGTGTTTGACGATTTATAACCGATTTTCATATTTTCGTCTTTTACGACTCGGCTAATTGCTTTCGTTATTTTATGAAAAGGTTGTATGAAAAATTTATTTTTGTCGCGGGGTTCCACCGCGTTGTGGAGTTTCTAAAGTGTTTCCTATATTGGACCTTCTTAAGGACGCGATCAACATCTGCAGAGAAGTAACCATTGTGTTTTGCATTGCTTTTAATGTATTTTAATTCTTTTCCGGATCTGTTTTGACTTAGCGGGAATTTAGTTTTTAGTATATGTCTATTTCTAATTTTCTGTTATTCTTAATTACAAAAGTATCTAAGAAAGGTAGAGGATTGTTCATTTCTCTATACGCTGTGATTCTAATCGAATCAAAACACAGACAACGAGGTCTATTGACACTAGTTATAAGGAGCATATCTCGCCCTACCGACATGGGAGAGCAGATATGTCTGGCGTTGCTGAACATATGGAAAAAACCGGACATAATATAAATATAGAAAATTTAAAACTAATGAAATCGGTAACTTCGACGCGGGAATTAGATACCTATGAATCCATTTATATTAAAAAGAATAAAAACCTATTTAATCGGGAAAAAGCGCCCTTGTCCATTTCTGTGCTGATGGATTTATAGGGAATAAAAGCACACACTTAAGAACGCTCGGGTGATCGTACCAAGAATTTTTGCGTTTGGGTGTGTGAAAGGTTGTAAATATGTTAGGGATAGGTGAAGGGTATAAGGGGAGAAGGAAAAGTACTGCATGTTTTTGGTATAGTAATTTTTACGCTCATTCGGTTATACGGCTTGATAATGGGAATTCACGTATTCCCGAAACACATGTCGTCCCGAATTAATGAATACTTTGTGCGGGAGGAGTAATCCGAACATTGTGTTCATTGTGCTGCCCCACAGGTCCTTGCGATTTTTTGTTACAATTTATGTATACACCCCAACCTAAAAAAGTGACTTTATAGGCTCATGGAGGAATGTCACATACCAAGCCAGGGTTATGAAGAGGGTACGGCATTGAAGACGTACTCGAGTTTCTACCTAAGAGGCGTCGCCAGCGTCTTTCCTAATAATAAACCCACTTTCATCGCAGTTGCTTGGCAGACCTTATTGCAAATGGTCCCAACTAGAGATGGGCAGTTCAGTTCATTTTACGGATACGTGTCTTTAGTTCTAGTTCATCTTACTGAACTGCATCTTTGAG
>JARFOC010096458.1:0-12973 GCA_031763485.1 Osmoderma eremita | reverse complement strand
ATTGAAGCACCAAACCCGAAGCGATCCTGTAGCTGTTGAGGGCTTTTAGGGCAGCTTGACTATCGCTGTAAACAGCAGAGATGGGGTGGGTAACTTCATCTAATCATACGGTATAAGGTTGGTGCCACCGCGCTTTTCATCAGTACTGGACTAGGCTCATAAGTACGGAAAAGGCAGGATGTTGGGGGAGTGAGTACGTTCGGCGAAATAAAAGCCAAGGGCACGATTAAATAAACAGCGTGTATATTTACGGGTAGTTCTTTAGCGTCTGCAAGTACAAGTCCGGTACATATAATACAACATAAACAATTCAAAATAAGATGTATAATATTTACGATTGCATGAGTAAACACAATAACAAATCGTGATAGCACGTGTCACACGTTAGGTGACACAGGTGATATGTGACAAAATACAACAATAGCATGCACAAGATACATAACGAAAATCCGTCAAATACTATGTAATAAATTTTAAGGGGGTTAAGTTATATGTTGGGTTTGGTAAAAGATTTACAGAAGCCGTAAACTAAACAGTAATTTTGACTAATATAGGAAATACGTAATTACAATTACACAAGTTTACAAGACAATCTACAGTACTGAAGAAAACAAATAAATAAATAGTGGATGATTACTATCTGTGTTGACGATACTAATAACCATTGGCGAATTGTAAGTACTCGCTCAAGTTAAATGATTACAGATATAAGGGGTAGCCAGGAACAGCTGTTTATATATTCAGAAGATTGAATATCAAAGTTTCCTTACAAATGTTGTACAGATCTTAATATTTTAAACGTCACAGTCAATATACTTTTCAATAGAATCACTTAAAGGTAGATGTCCGATAAAAGTTGTTAAAGTATTTAAAATATTTAACCTGAAGACCTAAGCGGACACTTGTCTCACGACCTCACTTGACAGCAGTCGATCAGTCTCTCTTTTTTTATTGCGGGAAAGGCAACAGTTTCTACGCAGGGAGGTGCATCCCTTAGCCAATCAATTCTCGATCTCGCGGGTCGTGTATTGTCATTCGGTCGAATGCGACCGCGAGACTCGGGTGGCCAATTACGCCGGATGACGCCGAAATTTAATCATAGAGATTCGTAGAAAAGGAACAAGTCGCACGCGTGAAAATGCAATCAGCCTTGACTGAAGAAGGCCGCGCTCTCGCACTCATACGCGTAGATGAGAATTTCGATAAATAATACGATAACTAGTGTGGCGGCCTTTAAAACGTTAGACAGTATCACATCAACTACCATCGAGTGATCACAGTGATATCATACTAATGAGGAAGAAAAGAATATATCAAACCTATGACAGTGACAACAGTAATTAAACGTTTGGTTGAATTTATTTTTATTGCTGCAATAAAATGAATTACATATGTATGCACTTGTATATTTTTGAATTATTTTTATATATCTCAAGGTGTCTTTTACGTTAACATGAGTGACTGTATAAACCACATTTTTAGTTTGTTTTCGTTTTACACGGTTTTACATGTAGAAATCTAAAAAAATCGAAATGTTTGCACGATTTTCGTAGGAACCGATCTTCAGTGCAAATCGGGGAATAGGTGTATTCGTAAGTAAATCGTAAAAACAAATAGCTAAATAAAATAATTAAACAAAACTAACAAAACTCGGCACGACACTGATAAGAAATAAATGTAGATATTACCAAAATATTACTAAAAAGTAAGTAAGGAGGTAGCCAAGTTCACTCAACTTAATAAAGAAAAGTATTGATATGACCTCTAAGGAAAGTAGTTTTTCATGTGTTCTTGTTTGAGTTGATAGTATGTATAACTTGGTGTTTACAAGTTCTAAAAGTTATAAAAAGTTCAGTCAAAATTTAAAAAAAATTTGCGAATATAATAATTAAATATAATTAAATTCCTAAAAGTAGAAGTAATTAATTGATGGATTTCAAGCAATTTTTTTTTAATTTTAAACCATTACATTAATTCCTACCGAGAATGAAACAGGATCTTATGGGGCAATGTTCTTCCCGTTTTCTCCCGATTGATTTTTATGAAAGCATCTCTTTCTATTTTTTGTAATGTTGTTATAAATCTTGTCCAAATCAGTACGCATATTATTTATTATAGTCCTAATTATTGCAAAGTACATACGGTAACAAATATAAATATATACCACTTATAGAAAGATGTCCAACAACAAAATTTTTAAGATAATTTAATTTTTCTGATTAGGATACTACAAAAATTAACGGCACCGAAGAGTCGACTAGCGTGAAAGTGCCTTTATGTCGGGTCGTAATGCCAAGTTCGGACTGTACTGGTACTACGGTTGTTAAAATCAAGGAAAACGAGACTATCCAACAATTGATCGACAGGCTTTTGGAGAAGCGGGGTCTTACATTTCGGACATACGATATATCAACGGATAATAATAACATGTCAAAAGTACGTATTTATTACGACAAACGCTTGCAAGATCGATCTTGTATTGCTTACATAGTAATTTACAATCATTAACAACTTACTTGTGCACTAAAATAACTCAATAACAAACCAAATATTTGCTCGATAAAAGCTGTTATTAATGTTTTCAAATAAACTGCTTATCCTACAACCATGTACAACTTACATACAGCTTTGCTAATGGTATGCAATCGCCTGTATTATATACCCCAGCCTATATTTATACAAAAGCATTGTTTCTAATTTCACCAATATGTACAGTTTTCATCATTCAGTGTTCAGATAGACATTATGAGGTAAATTTTAAGAAATTGAAGAAAAGGGTGTACTCATTCTATTGACTTTATTCTTACTTAACATACACTACCGGCCATTAAATTTAGAACAGGTGGTAAATTCCTGCAAACGTAAATAAAAACGACGAAAATGCAAAAGAAAATAAAAATTTATTGCTAGAAACACAAATATAAACACATAATGGAAAAAAAAAGCATTCTAATAAAAATATTATACTTTCGAAATATCCTCCTTTGGTTTTTAGCACTGCCCGCAGCACGCGTGGCATGTGGTGAGCTAACTTCTGGAGAGTTTCTCTGGAAATATTCCATTCTGTTTGGAGAAGCCCCCCATAAGAGTTCTTTCGAAGATAGACAGATTTTTCGTATCCGTCTGTCCAGTTCATCCCACAATAATTCGATGGGGTTCAATCCTGCCTCTGCGGGGGCCAGGGCATGTTCTGCAAAACGTTCTCTTCTGTTTTCTTAAGCACTCGAGATTAAATGAAGAAAGCTACTAAAGTAAGATCATGGTCTGAAAAATATAGGTTAGGTATAGGATACGGTGGCTTAAAATAGATTTAAGTTAAAAATACCCCTTACCACCTTGTTGAGTAAAGAACTCTGTATACGTATTTCGGCAACTAGGTTGCCATCCTCAGCAGAAAACCACAAAGGAAAAAAATAATGTCAGACGTAGCACTCCGAGAAGAATCCTGTTCTTAGGCCGCCTGTTGATAGTGGCGGTCTAAGAACAGAATCAGCAGCTCTCACCAGGGTGCGAGATTTATTGTACGTAGCGCGATCTGGCATACTTGCATCTATCCCCGCCGGCCAGCCTCCTCGCGCGCAACCTCGTAGCGCGCAGCACGTCTATCTGAATCATTTTGTATCTGTCTAAGAAGTGATCGTCGATTTCGGTATTTTGCTGGAAATTCCTACCATTTATTTGTCGTAGAGTACGTGGATCGTCCTATTCCTTCATATTCGACGATTGAAAGGATCATCAAAGCGTTTAGGAAATTTGGCTGTGTGGTCGGGAATTGTGGTAAATGCCAACAAATAGACGAACAGCCTCAAATCCCTCTAATACCTCCCGATTTGAGAAGTGAGGATTTGTTTGTTGGTTGAAATGGGCGAACCGTGATTTAGCCAGCAAATTGCAGACGAAATCGGTGTCAGTAGAAGTACAGTGGAACGTATTCTGAAACGCAACATATACAAAATTTATAAAGTTCAAAAATGCCAAAAGATTTTTCCCGAGAATAATTTTGCAAGAACGGAGTTTATGCGTCCGTGGTTGAAAGGGCTAACGAAGACGAATATTTTATAAAAAAATATTCTGTTTTCCGACGAGTCCGCCTTTCCACCTCATGGCATACATAATTCCTCAGTCGTGCGATATTGGTCTCGAAAAAATCAACATCTGGTCCGTAATCTAACAACTCAGTACCCCCTCAGTACTTAACGTTTGGACGGGTGATAACATTATAGGACCATTTGTTATCGACGGCAATTTGAATGGAATGAAATATTTGAATTTGCTGCGAATGCAAATTATTTCCGCTGTCCGTCAACTTAACCCCGATTTTGATGCGATTTCGTCTATGCAACACGGTTGTCCCGCGCATAATACCAGATTATTAATAGAGTTTTTAGAAAACACCTTTCCGAGCTTGCAACAGTTGCAACAGTGTTGAGAATTCTTGCGACAATAACCCCTAGAAATCTCGAGGCAGTGAGGCGGGAGTTTTACGATAGGCCCAGTCTATCGTAAAACTGCCGCCTCACTGCCTCGAGATTTCTATTGTTTGGTCGCGGATGGGGGTATTTTCGAACTCCCATAAAGTAACAGTGTTTAGAGTTTTTTTTTTGTTTAATTTAATAAGAATCGTTGTTTATTTTCCTACTTAGAATTACTTTTTCGATCTCCGGCATCGCATAGCAGCAAAATGAATATAACAAACTGTACTTTTTATCGCAAGAGTTCATAAAAAATACGCAGTATTACGTGATTGAGCAGACATGCTTGCGTACCCTTGCTCGGTTTATGATATACTGCGTTGTCAGTGAGACTCGAATGCGCGGTTGCCATTCACAAAACAATCCCCCGTTCCGATGTATATTTACATCAGTGCAAGAGTCAGGCAAATAATCTAAGGGTTGGATAGAATGAAAATGTGAAATAGCCACCTAAAATATACTTTATGACAAAAAGTAAAATGCAATTATAACTTCTTTAATATTCGTTCTAATACAGTCGTGCATTAAATCTCTTTTGTCACGTTATCCTTTAAAAATAAAAATAAAATAAAAACAGTATTCCGTTGGCAAAAATACTAAATTTTTACCGAAACCACGGTACTCAATTGTATTTTTGTTAATTGTGTGTTATTCAGCACTAAAAGCAGTGTCTCTTCACTAATTCAACCAGCTTCCTACGATCAATAAAAACAAGGATAACAATGGTACACATTCCGTTTGACTCAGATTGCATACACACTACTTTTTTCCGCATTTGCCATTTTAATCAGCATAAAAATGCCATCAATTTACTAACTCGGCTTCATGAGTCTAAAACAAAAAATTATAAACGTAGTAATAACTGATTTTTATTTCAGGAGTTAGATCTAGACCAGCCATCGATGAAACTAAATGGACGCACTGTATTCGTGGAACAGAAGGTCTGTTTCAAACTGGATATGCCAAATCGAATTATTGTAAATATTAAGTCCAAACCGACGAAAATACTTGGCGATGTCGTTCGACAAATCCTAATGCGTTACAGTTACAAAATCGAAGATGTTACCGTTACTTTGAACGGCAACCCAATTGATATGACACAACCTGTTACCTCAGTAGAAAATTGTAAATTATCCCTACTTCTTAAAGAAAGTGAAATAAAACATGTGGCAGCTGTACATCCACTCAAAGTAATTACTACCAAATATCCAAATTTAGACGACATTACAAATAAAGTATATGAGGATATTCTCCAAGAAAAGTCAGAAACAGTATGCAATAAAAAATCGGATAAAAGTTCTGTTAAGGTGAGTTTTTTAGGCGTTTTTAAAATTTTTTTAGTTTACTTATTGAGCTCAAAGGTCACCGTACATATTTATTACTTTCATTTCTAGAGTGAAGATTGGGGTTCAGATCATTCTTCTGGAATATTTGGTAAATTTTTGAGGCGAGATTCAGGACTGCTGGATAAGAAGAAAAAAACAACGAACAGAAATAAGGGTAACTCAGCAAATAGTAGCGCAGAAGATATCAATGCAGATCAGGGAAACGTTATAACAAAAAAACTCTTAATTGCAAAATGGAAACCTGGAGTTAGAATACAAATGGCATATAGTGAAAGTGATGGTAAGTTCTTTCGAAATATTTCCTATTTATAAAATAGTATTCAGCACATATTTTATGTTATAATTAGAGCGCACAAATTCGAGACAGTTTCCAGCGGCGCCGGGAAAGACGAACGGCAGTAACGTGTAGCGGTGGGAATGTCCCCGCAACTCTCTAGCATCACACAAGTGTTTCTTTGGATGCGTTAACCGTTTGTCTGTTAAACAGAACAGTTGAAAACACAAATTCAATATACAGTATTTGCCATAACTAAAGCACCCCTCTTACAAGATTGTAATTAACGCCAAATTCTTTAATAAAACAACATAAAAAATTTAATATATTTAAGTTTTTTGTTTACTTATTATTACAGTATTAATAAAACTTAACAAAAACTATTCAACAGTTTTAATATAAAAAGTGCAAACGAAAAATGTACATAGTTAAAAATTGGGTGGACAAAACTTAAAGCACTCTCCTCACTTTTTGTTAAGAACAACACCTCTGTCAGAGCGAATGTACGACATTAGTAAAGTGCGCACATAATGCGAAATCAGCGGCCTCTCTGATAAAAATGAACACATGTATCGATGAGATCATGGTTCGTATGGCAAGAAATACGTTTCTATTGAATTTAAAAATAAAATTATTTGTGACTGGAGAAGCGGTTTATCCCGACACAAGTTAAGTGAAAAGTATTCGGTTAATAGATCAGTGATATCTAGACAAAATTGCAGGTACTGGTCTGAAAAAACCCCCAGGAACTCTATCAACGTCCCAAAGTAACAGTGTGGTGTGCTGTTTTTAATTCTGGTGTGATTGGTCCGTATTTTTTTGAAGAAAATTGTGAGAGTGCTACTGTAAACAGCAATCGGTACTGTGCCATGCTTCGTGATTTCCTACAGCGAAAACTAAGCGAACTGTTTATTGACCTTGCGAGTGTGTGGTTCCAGCAAGATGGCGCCACAGCCCACACAGCACATCAACACCTGACATTCGTGAGGAAAATATTTCCTGGACATGTCATTTCTTTGCGTGGTGATATTGGGTGGCCACCACGTTCGCCAGACGGCCTGTGTTTTTTTTTCTTCTGTGGGGCTATCTCAAGTGTAAGGTATACCAACACCGCCCTCAAACTTTAGAATCCCTCGAGGAAATGATAACTCAAGAAGTTGAAGCAATCACGCCCGATATGACTCGAGAGTAATGAACAACTTCAGAGAACGGCTCAACCAATGCATCAACAATGGAAGCGGCCATTTGAGTGACGTATTAATGACGCATTTTATATTGCGCATTCTTAAACGGCATTATGTGTGTTCTTAGATAATAAAAATGAAGAAGTCCCATGTTACTTGGTTTCGTTTTTCTCAGCTTCCCTAATAGAGGAGTTCCTTCTGCCGCACCCTGTATAAAAAGAAACTTAAATTTCTGGCTCTTAAGTGCTTTAGTTTTGTCCACCCTATTTTTAACTACTATGTACATTTTCGTTTGCACTTTTTATATTATAACTGCTGAATAGTTTTTGTAAAGTTTTATTAATACTGTAGTAATAAGTAAACAAAAAACTTAAATATATTAAAATTTTTATGTTGTTTTATTAAAGAATTTGGCGTTAATTACAATCTTGTTTTAGTTATGGCCAATACTCTATGTGGTCAGAGATCTAAGGACGGATTTGTGTTAGATTTAATTTATATGTTGACGGCTTGTAATATATCATGTAAGAATATAAATAAGGAACCCTTCCATAAGTGTTCGACAAGATATAATCCTGAGTACGTATTGCACGCCTATGGTAAATATCAAAGTTTGTGCGCTCCAATATAACTTGCTATAATCTTGCGTTGTTAGTGTTAAGCAACATTGTTTTTATTGTAATAATTTGTATTTCTGTGGTATATAAATTCTGACGGGTAACTGTCGCTTGTTCCAGAACTTTATGAAGGGCTTAGTAGAGCACAACGCTTTCGGTTAGAAGATCAACGCGGCACTGAAATAAATTTTGAGTTACCAGATTTTTTAAAAGACAAAGAACAGAATCAGTTGACAACGGGAAACCTTCGGAAAATGAGACGGCCAGATGAGCATGTTTTTGAAAATTGTAGATTCTACACCGACAGCGGAGTACCATTAAAACAAGATAAATCTTCGAAGCATTCTAATTACGAAAATAGAACAATAATGTCAGCCGCCGAAAACAATAACGTGAATATTATCAACAATAATTCAATGGCTTTAAATAATCACAGTCAAAATATAAAATCAAATAATACAATTATTACTACGCCGAAAAAACATAACAGTTCTTCAGACGATTGTTGCTCCTCTAATCAGTCAACGCCTAACAAGAACAGTTTGGATACAACGGTAATTGAGAATAAGCCTAGTGATTCTTTAAACAAAAGTGGTGACCCTCCGCCATTACCACCTAAACCCAAAATTCTACCAATACGACCTTCAAATTGGGGTCAAAATGGCCTCTTTAAGAATGAATCTTCGCCGAAAAAAGATCCTGCCAAATCTGGTTTGTATTTAGAACAGCCAACAAGCAGCTTTGTATAGAATGAAATGCTAAGTGATAGAGGTGTAACAGTATGAAAGTTAATTTTAAATAAATCCTTAATGTCAGCTGCAATGTTTTCCAGAAAGAATAGAGAAATGAACAAAAAGAACAAACATGCAGCTTTTATTTATAAAATATTTGTCTCTTGTTTATAAAGACTGAGCGTAATGTTCGCTTTTTGTACACATTTGTTTTTTCCTAATTAATCATTGTGCTTTTTTAAGTATAAAACGGTAATTAAAATGTTGTATATAAATCATGCAGTATAAATATGTATTAAGTTGTAATATAATGTTGATTATTAGATAAATACTCGTGTAAAAATCTATTTATTATTGTTATATATGTGTATATAGACATTGTATATAATTTGAATAAATTTTTTATATATAATTTTATTTCTGTATACAAAACTGCTCATTGTACCTAATATGGATATCAAATGAGCTCGACATTTCGTTTTTGTGGTGAATTGGTATTTATATAAAATAGTCAATGATTTCTCGCGCATACAAAGAATACTGGCATTTGCTAGGAGCTATTCCACGTGTATTCAAACAGCAGTCAGTTACCGCTGTTTATGTGCGATTTTGTTTTACCATCTGTTAGTTTCTCTCCTGTAAGTGATAATGAGGTTATTCTGATTATGTCTCAGCTGATGACGATATGATACCCAGTTTTTTTTTGCGCGTGATTGCTCATCTTTTAACGCAAATCATTAACATTTCTCTTCGAACGTCAACCTTCCCGGACCTATGGAAACGTGCTGTAATTTGTCCTTTGCATAAAAGAGGCGAAAAGTCCCTTCTAACAAGTTATCGCCCAATTTTGTTATCAAATTTTTTAAATAGGTCCTTCACGGTTATATTTATTCCAATCTTCAATCGATCTTTCATTCAGGCAGCACAGCTTCATTCGTGGGCGGTCAACGGTAACAAACCTATGCACTATATCTCAATATATATATCCGAAAGCCTAAATAGGCGACGCCAAGTTGATGTTATTTATAGGGATCTGTCTCATGCATTTGATACCATCTGCCGTGAAACACTCTTATCCAAATTGACATCGTATGGTTTTTCCCGATCTGCACAATCATTTTTTAACTGATATTTAACAATCGAGGAAGTTATGTTTTACTCAACGGCTTTCATTCAGACGAATTTATTGCTACCTTTGGTATGCCACGGGGGTCGAATCTAGGGCCGCTTCTGTTTGTTCTCTATATTAATGATCTGTTGAGATAGATAGGTAGTCGTATGCTGATGATGTCAAAATGTATTCTGAAATATCCTCTGCGAGTGACGCTTCTGCCCTGTAGCAGAATTTTAATATCATTAAAGACTGGCGTTGTGTTAACTATCTGAAACTGCATGTGGGAAAATGCTTCGTGATTACTTATTCTCGCCAAAATTCCCTTATAATGACTAATTATTACGTTGGTAATGAGCAATTAGAGAAAAAAATTGCTGTTGACTTGAGTATAGTTTTCGAATCCCAATTTACTTTTAGACCACGAGTTGGTGTCTGCGGCTACTTGCGGGTCGCTGGGGTTCAGCGTATATCCAGATATTTTCGTGACCTAATCCTTTTTAAATCCTTGTATTATGCATACGTTCTTAGTTAACTAGATTACGCATGTATTGCGAACCGCTGTGACGAGCACGGTTCGGCGAACGTATACCATCCCCACGACGTTCGGTATGATCGCTCTTCTTTGATTCCGGAACATTTACCCACAACGAACAGGAAAGTGCAAGCCCAACCACAATCAACCGAACTGGTCATTCCCGCGACGTGTGGTTCGGCAAGTAACGAACCAGGATTGGCAAGCCACGCGCCGTGGAACCCGAGCTTAACCGACCGCTTCACGTTTAACTATATTAGCTGCGTTCATTTATTACAACCGGAGCAAATAGATTTCTCTTTAAACCGTTCGAAAAATTAGGAGTCGAGTGAATGGAACAGGAACACACTCCTTGACGCTCCATAACCACCGAGTGGAAGACGTAGGGTTTATAAAGTAACAGAGCCGGTTATAACTTCACTTTTTGTAAAATTATGAAGAAAGTAACATAAAATATCAAATCAAATGAAAAATTCCCGCTTGTAAGTAATACAGCCTCTGTAAAATGAGCGGTGAACTAAACTCCCCCACCGTGCCGAAAGCGATCCCATTTTATAGTATTAGTTGACTATATCCTGGATAAGTTATCTCTGGTTATAGCACCATCAGTGTTTGAAAAGTTATTAAGGTTATGATAAGAACAAGAAAGGTTCTACAACCGTTCGAATATAAATTACACCAAAAATACACTATTCCGCACCTGTCTGCACCGCTCCAAATCAAGAGCAAATAAACGAACGCAGCTTATGAAGGGTATTGAGTACGACCAATAAATATAAATAAAGGTGACATTTACATGTGTAAGTATTAATGGCATTCAATAGTAATTTTACTAATGTATATATATAAGCATACAAGAGTTTAAAATACACAATAATAATAATACCTACTCCACTCATATTCAAAACTATTTAAGGAGAATTTATAGGGCTATATACAACAAACTTTTGGAGGTTATATAAATTTTTAGCGACGTAACGACCAGAAACGACGAAAAAAAACGCAAGCATGGAAACAGAAACACGTCGTTCTAAATGCAGTGCTGCGTCGATGCACGACGCATGTATGGAAACCCACCCCAACGCATCCATCAACGGCAACGAAAAATTGCTTGTTGGAACAAAGCTGGTATTATGCAGCATTAAAGCGAAATTATGTGACCAGTAATACACGTTTCTTGTGCTACTGCTCAATCGGTTCAATGGTTTTATTTGCAAAACGAAGCCACTATACACATGTCAATTTAAAATCACAAAAATTGATGATGGCAAGGACTGGTTAGGCTGTAAGCCTGCAAGTATATCATTATACATTATATATACGAGGCCGTGTTGGAATATAACGACGGCAGCACAGAAAACCTTGAATGTTGTAAAACAAATTTTCTAAGATCAAGTTTCAATGTATAAATTGACTTAATTTATTCTAATCGACAGAAGTGGTGCTGGTTAAGGTTATTTATAGGTATCAGACTGTTTACTGAAAATACTTTATATAAGAATGAGCAATATAAAGAAAAAACTTAAAGAAGCTCGTGAAGCTATTGACCATAAGGATTATCAAACGTCTTTAAAATTATGCAAGGTACTGGAAAGACCAATTTCCATGTGTCAATGATGATCATATAATAATTGTAGTTGATTTTAAAAGAAGAGCAAGATAATTATATGGGTTTAGTATTTATGGGTATATCACTACAAGAAATCGGGCCAGATGACCAAGCTTCTATCGCATTCAAAAAAGCTATACAGTTGTGTCCAACAAATTTACTTGCTTGGAATGGTTTGGCAAATTATTATGAGAAGAGAAATACACCTGAATCGAAACAAGAATGTTTCGAATTATACATAAAAATATTGGAGTTAGAGAAGTATGTAATATCTAGAGAAAATAAAAAGGCAGTTACAATATTTATTGTTTGTAGTAATACAAAAAAAATTGTGGATTATATAGAAAAAATAATTGATTTGGGCAGTGCTGTGGACAAACATAAGTTTTTATTGGCAGTGCAAATACTTTTGAAAAGAGATGGTCTAGAAAGCATTAGAAATAGTATTAGATATAATGTTAGCAACTTCTTGAGTCGGTATGATGATATGGATAAATGTTTATATGGAATGGTAAGTTTATTTTCTTGAGTATTTAAAGGCACTAAGGTACTCCGCAGCATGCAGAAATATTAGAACATCTGGTGGAGAATCCTAACACGGTTACCAATAAGCATTACCATCACTATTTACATGCATTGTATAAATTGGGTGATTATGAGAAGTTACTTGATTTGTCCAAAAAAATACAAAATTTGTATGAAAAAGAGCTGAGTCCTTTTGAGTATATATGCAAGGTATTTCTAAAGCTGTATGTAGATGATGATGAAATGGGGGAATTGTTTGTTGGGGAAGCAGAAAATGCTTCAAGGAGACTATTAGAAGAAAATCCACAATCAATTATGGGTACTTTGGCCAAAAGTGTTTTGCTTCTTAAAAGTGGTAACATACTCGAAGCAAAAGAATTGCTAATGCAAGGTAGTTTATCATTGACGGCACCTAGAAATAATACGGTATGCTAAGTTTGGATCTCAAATTCGTCAAGGCCGGTCAGATGACAGTGCTCCGCACTGGCGTCATCAAATTAAAAGCAGCCAATCACAGTCATACTCCTCTGGTACACGGTCGCCTAGCCATGTTTGTTTATTTATGTTTT
>JARFOC010096437.1:0-12974 GCA_031763485.1 Osmoderma eremita | reverse complement strand
TGCTTGTGCCCCTTTCATTGCTTTTGCTAGTATGGTGATTCCAGCAATAAACCATGCGCCGATAATGGCATTTTTACACAGATTGATGAGTGTTGGTGGTGTTTAAGTGTTGGTGAATTCGGATGCTTCCACGTCATCAAGTCTTTTTTTGATTCGGGGGTATGAGGTGTACCCCACGTTTCACCTCTTGTAGCTATAGACTCTAGAAATCCGTTTTCCTGACGATAGCGCGTTAAAAGCTCCATTGTGGCCGCCATTCGTTGCATTTTGTGTTGGTCGGTCAACAGAAATGTCAAATCTTTGCTTCATGTTACTTAATGTTTTTATTCCGAAAGTCTTTTGTTAATTACTATACCTCATAAATTATATATTCAAATAGATACAGGTTTTTGCAACCATTAACTCAAATTACGGTCAAATCAAAATTGCGATGTGGTTTCAAGTTATGTTTTGGATATATTCAAAGCAAGCCTTCCGGATTAATGCAAGTTTTCCCACTAATGACATTGACTTCGAGTTTTCTACTTATGTCACTATAGTTTTAGTAATTTCTTGTCAGATCAAATTGATCACTGGGTTGTTAAGAAATTGTAGATAACGTATATATCTATGGATATATATATATATATATATATATATATATATATATATACATTAAACACGTGGTCACTCAAGTAGAACAGTTCTGATTGACTTTCTCCGGAATTTTGCGTTGCCCGAGTTAATCTAACGATCAATCATAATCAATTTCATGGATAGAAAAGAAATGAAATAACAGAAAAGAAATTCGGGAAGGCAATATTACTTGGCCTTTTTTTCATTTTGAACTTCCCTTTAAGATTCACAATAAATTAATTAATTCTGTTGGAGTATATGCTTTGTTTCCGGTTATCATTTAACAAAGCTTTAATCTTAAAACAGAATATTAGGTTTTCGAGTTCATAAAATCATCCGTTAGATTTTAATCGAATTTGTACGATTGCCTTTGTAATTTAGTTTATAGCTTTTCAATACGCTATGCTTAGGTCTGTAGATTTTCCGCTAAATGTATAGATCAATTTCGATGCCGGCCATTTTCCGTAGTACAAATACGATTTAACGCTATCTCTAAAAAGAAAACTACCAAACATACTGCACCGAACTTCGTGACACAAGAAACATGCCACACGTATCTTCTGCCCGTTGTATTTCATTTAGCTCCTGGGGGCTATAAATTAATAGCCAGCGTTCTATACACTAGCGGCGTGATAACACGAATTTGTTTGTTTTTCCAATCGATAGCGGTGTAATGTATCTATGTGCGTCGGGCTATGATGTCGTCTGGCGGGTTTTGGGTTTTGTTTTACTTTTCGGGTGGGTTATCGTTCTATATCGGTGCCGCAGTTATTCGTACGGTGGCGCTGCTGGGAGGGTTTTCGTTTTTCGCTCTATATTTCAATTTGGGTCGAAACAACATGCAGGTTGGGCTCCGAGATGAATACTATTAACCCGTTTGAAGTGAAATCCGCATTTGATACTGCAGGCAGATATGAATGCACGTTTCGTTATCAACTTCGGTTATTTCCACGGCTCTTTGGTTTTGAAAAAAAAAACACTACTACTAGGTGCAATAGATTTGCTTAAGTTAATAAATCGGTTTGCTGAAGAAATTAGAATTTTGACCAGACAGTTTTAACGTCTAATCTAGAAGTATCTTATAAATCTTACGGTGCTATATGCTCTTCGAATTAATTCCTCCGTATCTATTACCTTAAATCTATTCATTTTTATACAGTTTTTACCTTGTGCCCATACCATTGCAATGGCATTTAACTTGCAGTGGTAAGGTGGTAATCCAAGAACTTCATGAACTTTTGTTTTTTGCAAGTTCGTCAATCCTGCTTTTATCATACTGCGGTTTAATTTGTGACACGCAAAACAGCAAGTTCCTTTTTAGCATATCGTCAGTGGTTGGTATTTGTTTCTCACGGAGCCAATCAATGATATTGTTTTTTCTCCATGCTGCCGTTAGAATTTTTTCTAATTTTCTGCAGTGATAGGAGGTATTATCAAGAACAATCACTGACTTCTGCGGTATATTTGGAAGCAATTTCTTAATAAACCAATCCTCGTATATTCTATTGCAGAGAAATACATATTCGACACCAGGAACAAATCAGTTATCATCACCAGCATGAACAAATGCGAAACGAGGTCCAAACCCGGTTGGAGATTTCAAACCAGTACTTAATCCTTGAATAAAAGCTTGTCGACTATTTTGAATGTAGTGTCTGTCCAGGTTTTATTTACTGCATGCCCTGTATTATCCCATGATTCATCAGTATATATTATAGTTCGACCTGAAATAATTAAAGTTACAGAAATGTCAAACATCAAGAACTAAATTGTACCTTCTTCTCTAAATTTCTTGATCTCTCGTAAGTATTTGTGCCTCCACCGATTAATGTCGTCTCGTTGGATGAGTATACTTTTACGTCCTACTTTTTTTTTTAATTCGTAACCCATATCGTCTAATAATCTATGTAAAGTTACTCGTTTGAAGTTATGGAGATCATCATCAACATTGATGTAGGTGGCATTGTTGTGTATAAAAAAAACTATGCACTGTACGTCGAATAGCTGCGTGCGTGTTCTCATTATAAGTTTGTAATCGGCCATTTAGTTGTATGCCCTTCCTTTTCTTGGGTTTTTTTTTGGACTTGATAATGAACCAGTTTGTTGCTCCTGTTTTATATTATACGCTGTACGCTCTGAACAACCCAAAGCTTTACTTTCTTCTTGAACGGCAGCACTCACATTCATAGTTTTATTAAAATAATTTTGTTAAAATGTATAGGTTATAAAATTTCAAAAAATCAAGAAAAATATCCATATTGCGCACGCTCGAAAAAATGGAAGCGTACAACTATATATTATAATTAACGTGGAATTTAACTAAAAATATTTTGAAATTACGACGATAACGATTGACGGCAGTTGACGCTAACAGACAGATATATAGATACTTTGCCGACGCCGACATATGTAAATAAGTTGCAACAAAGCAATCGGAAGTGAAGAAAGCGCTAATGACACCAACTAAGGATAGTAAGAGACAAAAATTGTATATCCTATACTGCATATAGTCGTTTTTTGTCTGCAAGTTTGTTTCCTTTTCAAGTCTAAACAGCTAAACCGATTGCGATGAAACTTGCCAGATACCTCAAGTCCAACCTAGAATTTAGTCTATTCAAAGTTCCGTTTTCGGGAAAGCGGATTGGGGTGACATTTATCTCACTAGAAGAAATACAAATAACACAAACAAAAAATACAAACTTTTATTTATCGTTAATTCCATTCTATTATTTTTACTTAATTATTTGAGACCTATTTTCCTAATTTCATTATTTGGGATGAGCAAATAAATGTTTTAAAATTACTTTACCAGCGAAGATAGGTAGGTTTAAATTACACTTGCCTTTACTATACACAGACAGCTGATTTAAATTTTTATTATGTATTTTATTATTATTATTATGTATTATAGATATTCAGTTATAATAATTTTCTGTTTTTAAACTTGCTAAGTTATTGTTGCTAATCCGAATAAAAAAATGTTTCTAAATCCTCAGTGCTAATGTTTTCTGTTTCTAAACAAAATTTATTAAAAGACAACAAAATTAGTACTTAATTCCAGGACTAAATTTTGTTTTTAGATCTAGTACACCATGTTGCCATCTCATATATAGCAATACGATATACTTACTTTCAGTATATTTATACTGAATTTTACTATAAGTTTCTTTCGGTGTGGTATTCTTTCATAAAAGTAAAGCTGCCAGATCGCACTTGATCCGAACAAAATAGAATAAACGAAATTGAATGCTATAGCAACCAAATCGGATTTTCCTGTACCTTTAAATTTATAAATTGCCCGTCTTTACATGTCATTTATTTAGTGTAGCGTAGTGATGCAAATAGGTAGTGCTAAGTTGGATTTAGAATTGTACTCTAAAAGAGCTTGATTTATGCTATAGTAATTTTGTTTATCGTCTCTAACGTTTAAATATTTTTTCCCTGTATTGGAACTCACATTATCAGCACAGGAATTTACTTAAATATCCAGAATTGATGATAATAATAATAATATAACCTTTATTGCCCAACAGTTATTACACCACTAACAGGATAATGTAAAATAAAACAGTGCGTAAACTATTGAAAAGTAAAAATACAGACAGAGAAAGAAACAAACAAAATCAGACTTAATGGGAGGTAGAAGAAAGGTAGAAGGGATCATTATAAATTTTATTGGCATTCTTTGTTATATGGGTCAATGGACCTCAAGTAATGTATTAGTTCTCGCTCGTGGTACAAAGAGGTATCCGTGGAACGAGTGTGATGCATTGGAATCGTAAGACCAACACCAGCCGGAGTTCGGAGCGTCAATATCGTTGTTTACTAGCTTCAGCAAGAACCTAGCATTCGCTAATTCACGCCGGGCGGTAGGACTTTGAAAGTTATGTTCATCAAGCAATTCTTGATAATCAGCGCCGCGCTTGGGATAAGTACCCGCTTCCTTAAAAGTCAGATACTTTAAGAATCTCTTTTGCACTTTTTCCACACGCAATATTTGATAAGTGTAGTAGGAATACCAAATTAGAGAAGCATACTCAAGTTTTGATATGACTGTTGTGTAAGAAAGTTTCTTTATCGTGTCCAAGTTAGTGAAGCTTCTGTTCTAATGACGAAACTTAGCGATCGTGATGCAGACATACAAATGGAGGAGATGTGATCAGAAAACTGCAGTCTGTTATCGAATATGACACGAAGATCCTTCGCCTGTAGATGCCTTGGAACTGCAAGCTGGCCAACTAAATAGTTAAAAAACAGTGGGTTATTGGAAGTAGTATAAGTGACAATTGCGCATATCTCTATACTGACTCTGATCTTATTGTTTTGACACAATTCATTAATAACATGCAAGTATTCTACAGATGCTCACGGTCTAAGATTGAACGTACCCTAGCAAAAAGTTTTAAATCATCAACATACGCAAGAACTCGGCTGCTCACTGACGACAGAAGGTCGTTAATGTAAATATTGAATAAGAATTGATGTAAAATTGCTGCGATATGTCAATCTTTAATCGAAGGAGAGCAACTTTTACAGAACAAACGATCTTCGTAGCTTCACTACTGTAGCCGTAGGAGTGTCAACCCCAAAAATTATAAATTGCGCTAGGGGTCGAGTTATAACTCACTTTAAGGCTTACGTAATTTGCAATACAACGACATATAATTGCTTTTAAATGGCCTCTTTCGTTTTCGACTCAAATTCATCCTGCAGATCAAATGTTTTCGGATCGCTGGTTTGTTTTGAGACGAAACAATTTGGTTCTGCAATTGCGTAGTCTGTACTTACAGAAGAAAGTTAAAATAAAACTGTCATAATATTGTACAAACATCATCTACATCTTAAAAGTGCTGTGGTGAAGACGGATTTGTATCCACACATTCCCTAAAATAATTCTTACCAAACTTTTATAACACAATTTAAGAAAAACGTTTCCTAGTAGTTAAGTGTACTACAATCTACAAAAAACGTTGCTGTAATGTGTGAAAACAACCTAAAATAGGTAACTGTCCGTAGAAAATGATATTTAATACATATTTATTGAGTCGTACTCACTGCCTGAATATTCGCTTTAAGAAATAAGTGAATGACAAAAAAAACCTGCAATGATGTTTCGTAAATAACTAAAGATGTGTCAGAACCATCTTCCCATAGTCTTACGTTTCTTATATACTTTTTTACTTCTTGTTTAGTGTATCTGACGAGAGTCTTCTTACCTTTTTATTTTCATTATTTCTCGCCTTCACAAACAACATTGGCAAGACCAGCTCATAGTAAAGAAGCTTTCTTAGTTCGCACGGTTGAAGAGTGTTTTTTTGATGCAATTGTTACAAACCTGTGTTAAGACGTCGAACTAATTTTCCGTTCCAACGCAAGCTTTATTAATCTAGTCCGTTGTGTCCTATCTCTTGTGCAGCTCTCTTTATTCGATAAGATAACAGCGCAAGACTTGCAATTTCTGTACGTGAATTTTTAAAATAAGTAAAATGTTAACGTGTTAAAAGATCTTTTGTAAACTGTTAGATATATACGTATTAAAATCAAGTCATAGTAAAAAGTGTTTTCGAGATATTAAGTGTAACAGAAAGCTACGGCTGTCATTAAAACAATTTAATTAAAATAGATATCGATATTAACGCCGGGGTACCGTAAGAGAACTATGTGAGGGATAGGATAGGATAGGGTTCGAATCTCCATACAGCGATTGATTTTTAAGTCGATCGCAGCCTGTGATCGGTACCTCTCTCGGTACTCTTCAGTGTTGGGGAAAATCAACACGGTTGCCCTCTTACGGCGAGGAGAGGCAGTAACAAGCCATACACTTCACACACATACACACGATGGAGGTAGTACAAAGGGCCCATTGTGGGTTACTCAAGTGCGTCTAGCCTCTGCCACTCTCTCCATCCCAGATCCAAATGTCGATATTGAGTTATTAAGCCAGCTTCCCACGGCACCTAGCTTGTCGATCTTTTGCCGTTTTTGTTACTTGCCCGAAATGCACGTCGTGAATGGCCAGATCGATTGCTTGTTGCTCGGCTTGCCCTTTCCTGTTCGTTGTCGGTAAGTGTTCCCGACTCAAAGAAGAGCGAACATACCGAACCTCGGCTCGGGTATGCTCATGAATGCTTTCCCACGCAAAGATCGTGTATTGCAGAATTCAGTAGCGTTGAAGCCGTCCTTCTTGTGGAGGTTCCGTTAATTTGTCGTAATCAAGTGGTCTAAAGAAGAAATTATACGGTTTTTGGAAGTGTATGAAAGAGAACCGTCAATAAGGAACCCTAAAGATCGGCATCTTACATATATAGAAACGTCATCCAACATCGTCGGCTCTTGTTTTTTTTTCTTTGTACTCATTGACAACTTCTCAATACGTAATAGGCCCCAGTACAGGTGTCAATCCTCCTCCGTGAACTATTCACTTCCAACGACTACTACTGCAAACTATCACCACTCTACGTATATTTCTCAATCGCCAAGCCCACCCGCGTCTTGGTTTAGGGCTTAGGGTATCTATATGCGTCGTGGGAATGGTATAAGATCATGGAACCATGCTCCTCACCATATTCGCCGAACCTATTGGTTCGCCAAGCCGCGCGTCGTGGGAAGCGGGCTTTAGATTTGAGTCTAGTCAAGATTCAAAATTTCAGCTGTTATCAATGTTTGTAGGTAATAAGCACTTAAAATGAAATGCTTTCTCCATGTTGCAGACATAATTTAACTCACGGATCGGATATAGTCCTGGTACATAAAATGCCATGTATTAACTCGCAATAAACTACTATACTATTTTCGGTTTTATTAGGGAAAGTTTCCTTTATATTTTCAATCATTGTAAAGAGTACATTCTAATAAAACATTTTTATACGAGGGATGCCTTTTATATTTCGGGAATAGGGGTTGCAGATGCTGCCACCTGACAACTGACGTATCGTAAATTTCGGCCTTTTTGACAGTATACTTACTCAGAACATTTTGACGTACAAACCATATTTGTGTTACTTACAGTGGCTTAAAAAATCATCTTGGCCAAAAAAAAATGGAATTAACTCGTGAACATTTTCCTGCCATTATTTTTTACAATTCTCGACGTGGATTATCTCAACAACAGTGCATCGATGAACTTAATTCGGCATTTGGTGATGAAGCACCATCAAAAACTAGTGTATACCTAGTGTATCGTGACCGTGCTTCACTCACTCACGAATTTCGCGAAGGCCGTCCAAAATCAGTTGTTGTTCCGAAAAACATCGATGCTGTGCTTGAACTGATATTGCAAGATCGGCGTACGACGTATCGTGAGATTGAGGTAGCCTTAGGTATTAGTGGGACCAGCATACATTCAATAATGCATCAACATTTGGCCGTCAAAAAAATTTGTTCGCATTGGATTCCGCATAATTTGACAGTCGGTCAAAAAATGCTCGTGTGGATTGTTCCAACGAAATGCCCCAAAAATACGATCACGGTACTTCAGAACATGTCCATGACATCGTAACAGATGACGAATCATGGATCTATGCCTATGAGCCCGAAAGTAAACAGCATACAGTAGACCGTATGGGTCTTTCAAGATGAGCCAAATCTAACAAAAGTTGTTCGCGCACGAAGTACTTCGAAGCGAATGGCCGCCTGTTTCTTCGGAAAAACCGTCATGTGGTAACTGTACCATTGATGCAACGTCGGGTGGTCAACTCTCAATGGCACACAACCATTTGTTTGCCAGAAGTACTGGGAAAAATAAGGGAAACCAACCGCCGAAGATGGATCATTCCAGGACAAAGCGAGCTCTCATACATCAGCTCAAACAAGAGAGTGTATGGCAACTGAAAAGTTGAATTGATGTGTCGTCCGACATACAGCCCTGATTTGACACCCAATGCCTTCTTTCTGTTTCCGCACATCAATCAAAAATTACGTGGTCAACGTTTTTCGACGGCTGAAGAAGCGGTTGATGCTTTCACAATGCATATTTTGGAGGTACCTCAATCGCAGTGGAGAAAGTGCTTCGAAAACTGGTTCAAGCGCATGCAAAAGTGTATTGATCTTCATGGAGAATATTTTGAAAAACAATAAAGCCATGGACTATGATTAATTTTAGTTTTTGTCCTCTATTCCCGAAATATAAAAGGCATCTCTAGCATTTTTACTCCACTTTTAAACGAAAATGTGCTATGCACGTGTTTCCGCGTGTATTGCTACAACCGCCACCTGGGTGATTGTAATCTTTTCTGTCTATACTTGTGCAGCGCAATATTTGGGGAAATCTATATACATTTATTTATTGGTGTAAGTACGACAAAGTTGTTTCTGCTTATTTGCAGCTTCTCCGTATACGCGCAATTATTGTAATCTAGTTTTATCATTTCAAAGATTGTGAACCGAAATCATTCTAAAGTTCTTACCGTTAATTTTACAAATACGTCATTGTGCTATCGTAATGTCAGCGTCAACCAGAAAATTATCGATGTCCCATCAATTTTTTTGTGCATTTAGCCCATCTGATACTCGTCACATGTTTTCGTTTTGGTTTTTCTTAACGTAACCCCTTTATTTCACAAGTTTGATGATTTTAATTCTGTATTAGCGTAAAGTTACAAGTCCGGTCAAAGCATCGGATCTCAAAGATAACGTCACGTAATTGTACGCTTTGAAGTTTGAAGTGTAAATCTGTTCGCTAAAGATAGAGATGCTCTCCTCAATTTTGCGTCGAGAACTTCCCTGTTTGATCACGTGTCGTCGATGCCATTAATTTTATGATAATTTAAATCAAACTTATCCTAAGCCGGAAAGTAGTTCTGCAGAATAATTCGACTGACTTTCATCAATACTTAATTCGTCTCTATCTTGATTTGATGAATTCGAAGAACTTTACCAACTTTGCCTAATAATAAAATTTAATATTTTTTCCTCTAAATTTTAAATGGCTCCTTTTCACATACATAAAATATTAAGCTTGGTGGCTTAGATATGGAAAATGAAAACAAAGATTTTAATTGTTTGAGTAGAAAATAAGTACGCACGGATTAATTCTGGTTTCAAAAAAATATGGGCTTCGCAATTAAATTAAAACCGTTTGTGGATTTACGGTAAAGAGAAATCTCATTATGATAATCTCTTTAGAGAACGTACCGGAATAAGAGAAAAGCATATCTGCTTTTATAATTAAAACCTTTTCTCTTTTTCGAAAAAAAAAATGTTTTGCCTTCTCTTGGCCTATTGTTAGGGCATATTATAAAGACGTACATGCCAGATTAACATTTTATTTCTAATTAAATTGGATTCAAAAATAAATGGTAGGATTCGGGTAATTCCTTGGGTACCATACAACCGAGCAATATTTCAATTTTGTACAATAATATTATAGACTGTAACTACTTAATTGTTTCGTGTTTCTGGTTATGAAATCAAGAGATTTTTTATGCATGTTTACATATCTTTTGCATTCGGGAATTGGTTGAGAATGAGAGCCGACGTGCTCTTGAAACATATGTACCGAATTTTATTAAATTAATTTTGTGCGGTGTGGATCTCCCGATACTACGTATTAGTGATATCTTTAGTACATGATCAGTAAATATGAGTTTTGGACCAAGAAGTGTACTCAGGTCTTTAAATAACCTACAGTGTTCAATTGCATTATCATAACTTATTTCATTTTCTTAATAGCCGAAGCCAAAGAATGTAGAGCAGGTGTGGTCAAACTTTTATCCCTTAGGGACTACTTATTCTGTAAAATATAGTCTGCGAGCGACTATGATATGGGCAAACAATTTTAGGATTTTTCAAATTTTTCTTAGATATTTTAATAAATAGGTAACAAGAATTTCAATTAACAAATATTATGGCAAATAAAGAAACAAATAATTATATATTTTTTTTGGGATGGAATACTTATTAACTTAAAAAAAGTATACTGTAAATAAGCGAATGAATAAAAGTGTTTGGTTGGACGAAACCTGATGTTGCATAAGTGTAGCGAGTTTTTCAAAATTTGGTTCGTATGAACTTAAGGCAATTCTCAAACATGATTCCAAATGTTGATCTGTTAATTGCGATCGATATTTTGTTTTGATCGCAATCATAAATGAAAATGCGGATTCGCATAAATATCTTGATCCAAGGAAGGCACTGAAACGTGCAACAATTGTCCAAATATTTGGATATTTATCTTTATTTATCAGTGTCTAGAAAATACAATTTTATAAATACAAACAGTATGGGTACGTTGCACAGACAGTCTATTATTGTAAGAATAAATTATCGAATTAAGATTTTCAAACATTAGTTTAAGTGAAAGCAAGTTGTTCAACTTTAACTTCGCGGGCTACTTTCAAAACCTTTGCGGTGGAAATGTTGGCCACCCCTGGTGTACAGTGTCAAATCTAGAAAAAATTGAGACAATGATATATATACTGCAATGTTCCAAATTCGTAATTAAATTAGTAATGAATTTTAACAATAATTTAAATTTGGATTCTTTTTTATTTGTGTCAAGTTGACTTCTGAATGGAAATTATTTGGACCTTGCTAACTTAATTGTAATGACTTAATCAAGAAATTCTAACCCTTTCATGATATCGAAAAACCTAAAGATGTATTGATAATATAATTTGAAATTGTTACTATCACAATAAATACGAACAGATAGTTTTAATGAATGAATTAAGTTATAAAATAACTTATATGCTACCCTTTGTATGTGTGAATAACGTGTACCACCCTGATCTGTCTTCTCTCGCTTTGCCGTCACTCGTTCCAACTCTCTCCAAATCCTTCTAATACACTTTTCCAATTGCCCCGTATTTTGCACTTTTTTCTGACTTTTGCATTTTCATCATCTGGTAAACCCGCGATGGAATGTATGAAATTTCTCCACACCTTTTTGTTGTGTTGTGCAATGTGTAATGTTGTTATGTTAATTTACAAGATTAAAGAAAATATTCTTTGATTTTGTAACATTTCTTATACCAATCATACGTCCCTCGCTGGATGTATATTTACTATTGTAGCCCACGGAACAGAGTCTGCCTTTATCGACTAAGTCTTGGATATTAATGGAAACGCTAGTATTAAAGATAAACAACAATGGTATAGATGGCAGGCCTGTGTGCATTTAATTAACCCTCATGATAAATTAATAGTTTAACGATAGCGTAGGTGTCCCCGGCTCACGAATCTAATATGTTTACAAAGAAATTTTGGAATCACCGCAAGATGCTGTAAAAGACCATAGCAATACGTGTAATAAACTAACACCTACTTGATAAAACTAAATCAATTAATTCTGCAGCAAGAAACTACTTTTACGGGTTTGTGTTTATTTTGGCTAGTATATTTTTTGAAAATAGTATTGTAGAAACCATTTCTTAATGTTTGAATGTAATTTACCTATATAAAAAAAATAGAATTCCATGTATACCTATGTACATATGTATATGCTTTATGTTTGTGATTACAATTTGTTTTTACTGTAAATAAAATTACAGCTTTGGTATTGCATAATTTATATTGTTGTTACGGAACAATTGTACCCATACAATGCATGTAGCACGTACATGTTACGTATAAACACATGCGATGTTATCTGATGCATACGAGCACCATGCAATGGGTTAATTAACTTCTTCAGGCC
This sequence comes from Osmoderma eremita, assembly GCA_031763485.1. NCBI lineage: Eukaryota > Metazoa > Arthropoda > Insecta > Coleoptera > Scarabaeidae > Osmoderma > Osmoderma eremita. The sequence continues at coordinate 724 of JARFOC010096437.1, read as the reverse complement.
CCGATATGTTTCTCAGTAATACCATCGTGGTTCCTAACAATCGGGAACACAGGAACTTTCGGAACGTAGTTGCTGTGGACGCAAAATGCATAATTACAAACACAAGATTGCTAGCCCCGATCAATGAATCGATAACCAATTAAAGTCTTGATATTGCATACATCGCCTGCTAATAGCTAAGCCATGGCGCAATTTGCGTTCAATAATGGCCATACGCTCTGTTACCGAACATTGTTATTATTATTATTGATTGTGAGATACACAGAAAGAAATATTGGACGTTTTCAAATAACGTTATTCTATGCGTGTTTATTGATAAATTGTCTTAAGAGTGTATATCATTTTAAAATAAACAAGTGGTTTGTTTTGACGAAGTAACATTATTCTGCGCTTACTGAATTGTCAATAAAGGTCAACATTCTTATAAGATATACATACATAAATATCTGCGTACGAATAGCAATGGTAGTTTGGGAATTTTGTATTCAAACAGTACGCAATAATTGGAAAATTTGTATAACATTTTATTACAAACATGATTATACACCGAATCATAAATAAATGAATTGCACGTGTGGTTGGGCGCGAATTATTGAAAAAGAGAAATGATTCGTGAGTGGATTGATGTTTGTTTAGGCAAAAAAAGAAAAAAAAAAGAGAGGATTGTTGGAAAAAACAATGCTTTAAATAATTTCGGTTTGAATTAGTATTACTTATGTGTGAA
>JARFOC010096426.1:0-12975 GCA_031763485.1 Osmoderma eremita | reverse complement strand
ACTATTCTAATGTCCATATTGTGATGTTTAAATATTTATGCAATGATAGGTAATACGTGAGGTTTTCCTAAACTTTACTTGATTTTATCTCATCTCTATTAAGTCGGGTAAAAATATCCTAGAAGCAAAAAGTGTTACTTTTGTTCCCGGTCTCCCCACTTCATCTTCGATCAATGTTGAACAAAAATACCGCGCCGATATCTTTATATTAACTGCAGAAGCAAGCAATAAGCAGAAGGCCTCTTACCTCTACAAAAAGAAAATTAACTAGCTACAACTTCGTTAAACCAGATTTTAAAAATAAAGATATCATTGAGGAATTAGGAAATAATGAAGATTTGCAAAAATTAATTGCTTATATAACGCGACACGTCTATTTCTATACCCCGCCACGCCCGCCGCTTGCTCGACGCGATTTAAAAATAAACGCGCACCTCTCGTCTAGTTAATTACAAACGCATAACGTATAACATAGAGGCGTGTGTTTATTTGCGGCGTATTTGGTTTGGCACGAGTCGCGTCTTACTTCTCGAAGTCGTTGGTCCGTTGGTTGGTGTGCCGCAGACCGCTCCGCCGGCGGATCTCTCTTCTTGTAACCGTTCCCGCTTCGTCTGGCGGTGTGTATGTGCTACGCGCGTCTGTATCTTTAATAGAAACATAAGTGAACACTTATGGTCCGTGACACCGGTGTAGTAGCGGTCGTTCTTTCTCCGAGATCAGATGCACCGCCGCCATAAAAATCTAATAAGCGATACGAGACGAAAATTACCGTCCACACGCTTGTACATCTGCGTTTCTGTACACTTCCATTCCTTGTTATTTGATCGACTACTCGCATGGCGATTATTATGTGACAATTGTTCTGAAGAATGTCTTTGTGTACCTTATATTCCAATCTTCCGTTAATATATATTATAGCACTAACTTGACAGGAATTTTATATTGTGATTCTTTTTTTCGGTCCAGATTATAGAACCTGATTTTGCTTGTAGCAACTTCTAAATGTTTAATAGTTTCTTTGCTATCTGCGGTAGCTATGGACCCGTTCTTCATATACTTAATCCAAATAATGCCATTATTTTCTCACAAAATCGTCTCTATCAAGATACTTGCTACTTTGGCTCTTTTGGGTGGTTCAGATGCTTTGTGCATCCATTGCATAGAATCTTATTATTATTGGAGCACCACAGTGTGATACCTACACTTCATAGCCTCTTACAATTTTAGAAAAAAATATCCTGATCCAAGTTTTCTTGGCAAATTGGTTACCTGCACAACTTTAGCTCAGGAACACACATCTTACTATTCCCCAAATTCTCATGCAAGATTTCAAAACGGACGCGTGGCATATTCCAATTTCGTTTGAGATAACCGATTGATCAATTCTTTAACACCATTTCTTCAGAACGATGTTTTCCTCAATCGTTCACAGGTCATCCACTTTTCGAATCCTCTCCAATGGATACGCTACCCCATTTGAACTGCTGTGACCAGAATTTTATTTGAATATGTTCACTATTTACATTCACACGGTAGTGTACAATTTTTTTCTAATTGCCTTCTTTTGTCAAATAACTTTATATTTACCCTTCTGTGTTCTAGGTATAAATCACTCATTTTGCCGCATTTACACCTGTTTTAAAATGATTTGATTTACCGACAACTTGTCAGATACTCCTCAAAAGAATTGCAGTAACCAGGTAGTAAACAATTGGCATGTCAGCGTGTTCTTTTCATTTCATTTAAATATCCTTTCGTATTATATATTCTCATACCTTCTTCTCCTACTAGAAGTAAGAACTGGGCATATTGGACTACTTCTCATTTCTTATTAACTTCCATTGCTTCTATTTTGTGTCTTTGAAAAATTTACTTTTTCTCGAACTCTTGTTATTGATCCATTTCTTTTCTAATAATCATTTCAGATAAAAGTTTTATTCGCAGCACCATACGAGTTATGATTTGTAGGTTAGAAATAAGGAACGTCAGGTAACTTACAACCGTGCTATCAAGAAGGCAACTGTATTTATTCCATACCCACATATAGTTGTTGCCAGGATATTTAAAAATGACTATATGCTATAGAAATGTTGGATGACAAGGCTCGCCTATTGTGAGTGAACGTGTGGAATATATTAAGACAGTATTTTAAGAAACCAGGAATAGACTAGATTTGAACTGATCAACTTTTTCACAAAAAAAAATTAAAAATGTTCAAACATTTAGAAGTTTCGTAAATATAATAACACAATATTTGTGTGCACGTTTTACTTAATCCATATCAATACTTGCTATTATATGTATATATTGCAAAGTCTCAAAAGTGACTTTTAAGTAGTGTTAACGTCAAATGTGCCTTTTTTAGTATGTTACTGTCAAAAAGTGATACAACTACACATGCGATTTTAATCTATTTATTGATATCTTGACGGTTGGATGTATTACATCACATTGACATAACTAAGCAGCATTTGAGAAATAACATGACAGATAAAATTTAATAAATGAATATTGACATATATAAAAATTAACTTACGAATACCAAAACCCTACAGGTTAGGTTACTAATTACAATTTTAAATAAGTCAAGGAATTTGTACAAGGAATTTTGATAATACTTAAATTTGAATTAATAAAATCTCTAACTACCTTTGTAATGTATAAATGTAATGCGTTCTACCCTGTTCTTGTACCGAATTTTTTCACTTCCTTGCTAGAAATCACCACTTTCCCTTATTCTCCTTGGAGAATTTACCATTTTATTTGAGTAACGACTTTAGTTACCCCAAATTCTGACTTGGCATTTCTGATTCTTTCTTTATTTATATATTTATATACTTTGCCTGGGAACGTCCCAATTATTTTTACAAATCCATTTGCTTGGTTGCCACTTGTTGTCTTATACAATAGAACTGCAAATCGAAGCCTGCACTTGCTTCTTCTTCAATGACAACATCGCCTCCAGAAACTGCCATTGCGTTTCTTGTTGTATGAGTAGATACGTAATGTTAATTTGCAAAAGCCCTCCATTTTTTAAATTAAAATATTCTTTTATCCAGTAAACACCAACTAGTCCCATTAACTGCCTGCGGCTGGACTTGTTTTGTTCCCCAAAAGCGTAGAGTCCTTCCTTACCGACTGAGAGGGAGATATAGGTATTTAAAAATTTAGACTTATGAAGAAGGATAAATCAAAATTAAAGTATACAGGTATGCGTATGCAGACAAACCCAATAATAAAAGGATTAATACGGGAACAAAATATGCTGGGGAAGATCATAACAATATATAATTTCGTCTAACTGTATCCCCTCATTGTTTACAAATACTATTTATTGTATTTCTAGTAACTGATTCTTATATACCCTTATAGTTATTGTTATTGAGGTAATTTTTAAATATCCTATCAAATATCATACGATATTAGCCTGAAATTATTATGAAAATAAAACTACCACATACTGTATGTACTTTAAAACTCCTGTTTAACTATATGTAACTTCATTGTATGGCATTTATTGAGTTTGAAATGATCGCACACAATAACTTCCTTTTGTTAGAGCAATTATAATTCTTGAATGTAACACAGTTTCCATAGCATTTCTTTTTAAACTAAAAATTTATCTGCGGTGTATATTTACTTTAATAATTAAGACATTAAATCACGTATGTTTATAATATGAGTATGTGATATTCTAGCAGTTTATTATAACCATTTCCCATGGTTACATTTGGAGCTATTGTTTTACATAACATAGTAAACTATGACAAATCCGGACAAATCATTGTGATATGTAGTGTATTTAAATATGTGGTGAGTTTTTTTAAGGCGACGGCTTTCAGTAGTACGGATCACGACCATGAAATGATGAATGTGGCGTCTCCCAGTGCGAGTCATGCATTAAAATTTATGTCCATCCGCTTGGGAAGCCGTCTTCTTTTTGATAGCTTTTTAAGTACATTGACGGTGTAAATTTTCAGCAAGGTGTTGCGTCATTGATTTAAAAGCGGTAAGCTAATCTTATACATGTATACATACACACTTGTGCCCGCAAAATAAAAGCGAACAGGAAAATATTGAATCGAAGAAATACCGAATTTTCAGAGTGAGGTAAAATACTGGCAGAAAGGAGAGACAACAGTAGAGTAGAAACTTGAGTGATGTCCCGCCAGCTAGTTCCGATCGCTACAGCGACTTTTAATTAGTTTCAGTTCAGTTCCAGCATTCTCAGGACCAGCAAAAAGTGGGTCCCGTGGTCAGGGCAGTCAGTCGAGCATGGCAGCTTTAACCACCGCAAACGTTTGTAATGGATCGTGTAAATGACATGTTCTCGTTGGTGTACACCCCGCTGGACGTTCATATGAGTTGTGTAATTATTTTATTTATGCTAAATTATCAACAAAGAAAAGGAACAGCATAGTTTAACAATACCGTTTCCGTAATTACGCTAGGTAACGCCTAAAAAGTAATAATAAGAACTAGAGTTATTTCAGCGGTTTTTGAAGACATTTTTATAGAATTCCGTCTTTGCTTTTACCGGGAATCTGAGAAAATGCGCCCTCTAAGATGTTCCTAGAAACGTTGAGTAACACCAATCGAAATTCATTAATCTTGTTTAATAAGGTAGACAGAATTTGTTATTGATATAAAAGAAATGCTGCAGTTTTAGTTTCCCTCATTTCATACTTCCTGCTCGCTTCTCCATTTTCGTCTTTTAATGACTAGCAGAAAAGGAGGAACGTTATAAAAAAAGTACTATGGATTTTTTTTGTATTTTGTATTTGAAAATACTCCTGCCAATTATTTATGTTGATCAATATTATTGATATTAATGTTTTTGTTTCACGAATTTGCTAGACTTCGAATTTGTCGAGTAACAACAAGTCCTTATACACATTGTAAGAGAAGATCAATTGCAAAGTTGGAGGCTAGCATTAGTATTCTAAATTTTGGAATCAGCAAATTAACAGATCTTCAATGCAGATATGATCACAAAGAACTCCACGAACTAATAGTAACATTTCTCAATCACGAACACTTGTAGCTAATACTCTAGCGAGAAGGTAATACTATCATGAATTATATGCATATATAAAAATTAATATAAATTATAAAATATAAAGTATTATGTGCGTATGAAATACAAATAATAGGATACGGTGGTTTAAAATAGTAAAAATAAAAAATACCTTACCACCTCGATGAGTAAAGAACGATACGTATTTCGCCAACCAAGTTGACATCCTTACCAGAATCTACGAAAGGAAGATAATGTTAGACGTCGCACTCTGGGAGATTTGCACCATACAGAACATTACTTGAATAACACTGAGTGCGACTTCCTTCGTAGATTCTGCTGAGGATGGCAACTTAGTTGGCGAAATACGTATCCGAAGTTCTTCACTCATCGAGGTGATAGAGTATTTTTAATTTTTTTACTTTTACTATCATGTGCGTGCTTATTTACATTTTTATTAATGTTTGTATGTGGATATAAGCCACAATATATTCCTTGAACATCTTTCTTTGTGTCTGAATCAGTATAAGCTTTCTTCAAGAGAGGGAAATCAATTGCAGATATTTCTATTTCTTACATTTTTAGATTTCTAATTTTTATAGTGTGAATGTTATCGATATTATGAATTAATACATTTTGAGGGCTTCAGTGATCGATCTTTAGGCTTAAAGGAATACTTGCGTATCACTGACATAGATTAGAACTGTATATGGAAAACAGTAACGGCCTCAAAACCACACACTATGGGACCCCACATAATAAAAATACTAGATCTATGTAAGCATTCTATTTTATTTAGCTATAATTCTATAACCTTGAGTATCTAAATATCAAAAACGTATCGCTTTAATTTTATTGCTAAGACATCTTGAATGCTAGTAGAAGTTCTATCGTGTGGTCCGACTGTGGTTATTATATATAGACATAGATTATAAGCGCGTTATTCAAGTAATGTTATCTAATCATAGGACAATATCCCAAATTTTGTATTTGGACTTTATTTTTCGAAATAATAAGTTAAAAAATTTCAAATGTACTTCAATATTCTGTTATTAGGTACTGTTAACTATTATGATCCCAGCATTAATTCTCACACTTTCATTATAGATTCGACTTTATAGAGTTATTTATTTCCACAATTCTAAAAAGCACCTTACTTTTCACAGTCTCAAACCAATGGTGGTTGAATTGCAAAATGTAATTGGTGAATATCAAAATCGAAGCCAAGTAAAAACATTAAGAAGCTTCATGTATATGCGAATATAATTTTTGCCTTTACCGCAACGCAAAAGAGTGGACCCTATCAGCTTTGTCAGGCTAACATTATTAAAGCAGCAATTCGTTTAATATTAATGGGGAATAATATCGAAGGTGAGAGATCACTTGATAGTGTTTACCTAGCACCTACCTATAGTCTCCGTCAATTTTCTCCAATTATATACCGTAATCAAGCGCACCTTCAGCATTTTAAATATTTTCAAGGCACTTTGAACAGCGCCCAAATTATCGTTAACACGTAATGGCTTAATCGGGCGAAAAATACTGGACGGCATCATAGCAAGAAAAACTGTAGTACGTATAATACATGTTGTTACATACATATGCGTGGTTATAATAAGAAAAGAAAAGATATGGCGGCTGTAAAGGAGAAAATGACATCACGGAATGATGCTTATTGAAATGCCAGTCACCGGTGATCAAATGCTATTCATTACGCATCAATGATGTGCGGTAGAATTCGTGCATTTTAGCTTTTAGCTAAAGTGAAGAAAAGAAAGTTATCGATCTTCTATGGGATTTTCGAGAATTAATATTCGATGATTGTAAGTATTAAGAAAGTAGGAATCGTTATTTTATCTAAAGAAAAAAGAAATAAGATTTGTAAGAAAACCAAATCGGTGCCCACATCATTAATATTAATCAAAGCGATACAAACTATAGAATAATAATTTGCGGACAAAATCTAACTTTTTCCAAACCAATTTTTTGTCCTCGTCCTTCCTGCATCTCCTTCGCCCACTTGCGGAAAAAATACTTACCATTTTTCGCGTGTGTTTGTGTAACTGTGTGTAAAGTATAGGTATGTGTGTGTGAGAGAGAGCCTTGGCTGTTCGTCAGTGTGCGTACATAAGCGTAATTTTATTCGGATGTAGATGGTAACATTGTGGGTCTGTATCAGCGGTGAACGGAAAGAAATTCAATTGATCTTGTCCGGCGATGTCGGGTGATCCATCTTCGTCAGGGAGCGTCGGGACGGGCGCCGCTGGCGGGCGTCGAGATGGGGCCTCTATTGAGACGTTATGAATTTATTATCATAAGTTCCATAGTTCCCATTTCGGGTAAATATTTACCGCACCTAAATGACTCCGGGAATTATCTTCTCCATCACTTACGGATTATCTTAGTTATGAATGAGTAAAACAAATAAAACCTAACCAAGAATCTTCCACGACAATTCAAAAATTTTGCGTCGAAAAACAATTTTGTTTAGCCCTTCTAGTAATTCAAAAACAATGTAATGTCTACCCTTTTAAAGATATTACCAGTAGCTTCGTAGCTGAACACTTTTACAACAATCCGATAGGAAATTATCAAATAAGCAATTTTTTTGTGTATTTCTCAGGTTTTCCATTACATAATATTGGATATTCTTGGTTCTACTTTAAGAATGATTAGATTTAGTGTTCAAGAAACAAACAAATTTTAATAAAAGTGAAGCAATTCTATTTGTGAGAACAGGAATATGTTTAACAAGATAAAATAGTCACAGACATGCAGATATATTTCTTCATCTGATCAGAAATGATGCATATATTTTAATATTGGTTTACGCCATCCCTCATTATGCAACAGACCAGTAATTATATCAAAAAATTAAATTTCCTATACAAAGATATCAACTAAGTTCGTTTTACACCATTTTTATTTACCCCAAGGAATAAATAAGAAACCTTGCTTTTAGTGTACGCGTTATGGAAAGAAATAAAGGCTACATTACACATATTTTTCTATAATGAAAATCCCTAGGAAACCCAAGGACAAAAACCCCTAAGAGAATATGCAAATTAAACGTTAATTTAGTATCAAAGCAATCTCGCACACCTCACAAGTAATAAAGCCCAAGAACCATTTTTTTTGGCTCCAGATGTCTACTTCTCTAAGTGTGTTTTTTGTATGTTCAAGAGAGAATGCACTTTGTATTTATTAGTTATAGAATATTCTCTACTGTTTGTATTTACTGTTCTTAATGAAACGTAATGTAACTAAAAATAATAATAATAAAGTAAGAAAAAACAACTTGGGGTAATAATTTGGTACAAATTTAAACTAAAAACGTTCAATATACACCAGGTTTTCAGTTGAGAATTGAGTATACGCTTTCTGTGAGAAACTGTTCCACGAATTCCTAACTCCGTTTATTACGGAGATACTAGTTTGAGTACAGGCCACCCAAGCAAGGTTGCTTACAGAATGGACACCTTGCACAATTGAAGTTATTTCAACAAAATCTTTGTGTAGCTCATTTCATTATGAGGCAGAAGCGACTCATCTTATCGAGTACTAATTATTTACCCAGCTTCATTCTATCTACATAGACTCCATCCGTTTTCTCACTCAATATAATTTCTGCCTACATTTCTACACGATGATCTCCTCGAAAAATGAGATTTCTATTTACGAGGTTTCTCCTTAATGCTGATGTTACAATGTTGATGCAATGAATTCGTGTTGATTAATTAATTTGTAATCAGTACCTGAATAAATAATTTTTTTTCGGTTTGACTTTAATACTGTTAACACTATGACGGGTTACGTCATCTTAGGAGCTCTTAGCATATTAGGTGACCGATATTCTAATATCCTTTATTCCTTTAATTATTCTGGTCATTTCTTCTATCCAACAACTCTAGTAAAGATATGTCAAAACTTATTCCCAACTCGTGGTTCACTACTGCCTTAAATTGTTTAATATCCCATATTAGGCGACTTTTCCCTATTATAATTATTATAGTATTTATTGCCTAACAGACCTGTCTAATTTCAGGAGAATGACAGAATTATTGCCGCTATCTTACTTGTAGATTTCTCCTGTTTGAAAAAATCTTGTTCGTCGCTGATGAGATGTGGATTTGAATGAAAGTTAATACTATTTCACTGTTAATTGAATGTTGTTTAATATGTATAATATTTTACAAACATGAGTAGTAGGTTTTGGGTGTTTTTGTTAACTGATCATTTTAAATTATTACACCTTTTTCGAATATTTTAATTCGAATTTTTAAATGTGTTGTAAAGAGTCCCATTTACATATGTAGTTGTTTTAGTTGTTTAGTGTTGACAATACCATTACATGTATATTTACAATAGCTACGTGCTACATACAACAGATATATTTTACAAGCGTGATGCATTATAAACTAGGGATAGGACAAACGGTTATTTTCAAATAACCGTTATCACGGTGACGTTATTTTTCAATAACCCCAATTCGAAACAGTTCTCGTTATGGTTCTCTAGATGGAATATCAAACATTCAACAGATTTGCGTACTGTGAAGCGTTTTACCTGACTCAGTTCCGAATCACCCCAATAAACGGAAAGTTAACTGTGATAAATATCCTTTCCATCTTTGAAGATAATAATGGCCGTGCATAGCTATGCAAAAAAGAGCTCTTCATTTATTAAATGAACACAAAAGTTTAGGAAGACTGCGCTTAATCTTCTTGGAGTAATACAGGATTTCAAATAACCGGCGAAATGAAAGTGTATTTTGCAACTTTAGTGGCACAATAAACCGGACCAATTCCATCTTTATCTTAATAATGTCTATGCCATTCCATAGCCAGAATAGTCGCTTGTCATCTGCGTTGCATGGCTCGCACAATCTAGCGGATCTAGGTTAGAGCCAGATATTTTGCCATTCTTAGATCAGCACCTGGCCCAGCTGTTGAGGAGTCTCCAGTGCATTGGCACAGTGCTTTATATGTTGATCCGGCATATCCCACAAGTCGTCGACAGAATTGAAGTCTCATCGCATGCCTGTGTCGTTTTCCGCTAAGTCTCGAGACACGAACACGTCCATCGCAAAAACCTCGACTCATCCTTAAAGAGGTGAGATCTTGGTGGCGAAGTTCACAGTTCACGTAGTCTAAGGCGAACCTTGTTTGTGTTCCCTGATCAGACGAGGTGCTTTGACCTAGATCGCAAATCGTTCTTCCTTATCCTTCCTCTGAAGGTTGCGCCGTATTCCCCAATTCTATGAACAGCTTGAAGGTCATGTGCCAGGTCTCGAGAGGTAGATGTGCGTGGACGGGTATCGCAGTTGACTAAATCGCGATGTTGCCTAGGAGTTCCTTTACCGGCCCTGCATTGCCTCTTCTCTTGCACCGTTCCTCGAAAGCGTTTCCAAGCACGAACAGTAGACTTCGAAGTATTGAGTTCCTCGGCGACAGATTTCAATGATCACCCTTCTTAAAGGAGAGGAATATTCGCGATCGTTTTCAGTTGCTGCCATGATAATTTTCTAAAATCTGGAAAAATTAATTCGTACTTTTTGTTTTACACTTTGGGTTAGATAGTTAAGTTGAATTTAGCACACCGTCAATGCGATACAATAACTTTTTCCTAAAATCGTGTATTCTTTATAAATCCAACGTTTTTGCACCGTGCGAACGTTGTTAAGCTTGCGTTCTTTTGACAAATGAAGACCTATATTTTTTATTTTGGATCATTTCGCCCCATTTCCCCGTTATATAGAAAATTGTGGCTGGTTAAATTACTGTGTCTCAAATTAAGTGGAGCAGTTTATTTAAACAACCGTAGTAAAGATATCGCACAACTTATGCGTGTTTCAATATACTTAAAACCCAGGGAGTATACAAATAATTTAGCTGATTGCCAATAAAATAAAATGTAAAGGATCTGAAGATTCAATGCAAATATAGAAAACCTAGAGCGGAAGTGAAATGAAACTGGTTCATGGTGTTATTCCAGTGCGGTTAAATACAATTAACTACTTCCAATAATTATTATCTGCATTATTGCTGCAAGGTATAGCGTCCAATAAATTTAATGAAAATACATTTGTACCAACTTATAATGAAAGTTTTATGCCTTAATTTTCGTGCTTGGCTGTTTCATAGACGTCAGGATTATGATCGGTGATTATCACGGCAATTAATCTCTTCTATTGGATTAATTTTAGTTTATATTCCTACCTCTAATTAGTTAATTTGCAAATCTGCAGTATAGATTTGCATATCCGCTTTCTTTTATGCTCCAAATCAATTATATTCCTAATTAAACCTCGACACGTGATGGGAACTACAAATTACTCTATGTAGTAGAATACTCGTGGAAAGGAAATTGTAAATGGTCGTGATCATGCTTACTGGCATATCTACTAATTTTATTTCATAATTTAGAGAAATAAGGAAACGTTAAAAAGGTATGAAGTAATTTGAAATAAATCGTTTACTCAAGGAAATTATCAATTATCTAGAACATAAAATAATACAGGACCATACGTTTGGTATACAAAGCTATTTATTTTCTTGTAGCTCATTAATTTGAATTCTATTTTTCTTTTTTTTCTTGTACATTTCATTATAACAATTTTATTTATTTTTGATGTGAGTTACAGCTTACTTTGGACTGTATTTAAATCAGTACAGTAACTTCCAGATAGTAACAAGATTTTTTATTTTCTCTAATTTTGCAGGAACAAAGCTTATAAAATTCCTTTTCTTAAACTCAACATATTTTTGATAAATAAAATAATAATATAATAATAATTTTACCTGGCCTTTATGACAACTGTTAAGTCTGCTTAACTAATAATTATAAAATTAAATAAATATTGATAGTGCAGATTTTTAAAGCTGAAATTGGATATTTAACCAAACCAAGATTATGAATAATTATACAATTCTTGGTGTGCAGCAAATCAAAAATGTATTGATTACATGCTTTATCTATTAGATTTCAAACTTTAAACTTATTCAAGGGAGCAAAAACAAACCCTGGTCTATCTCGCTATGTATATACATAAAAAATCCAATTACCTTATTTCTGACAGTTACTACAATATTCTTAATCATTGGGCGTTGCATGTGTATCCACTTTATACATTAAGTTATATTTGTAAGCAAAAAGTGTAAAACTTTACGTTAAATTCTTAGCTAGAGTTTGTACTGCAGCGCAGTCATTTTTCTCGGAAATTCAATCAATCCCTAAACCAACCGTATTTAATAAGATGCTCCTGAATTACACAACCTTAGCTTCTCGAATGTTTCCAATTAATAATTATCGTAATCGATCCGAAACAGTGATTTCGCTATAAAACCATTAATCACTATTGCTTCATACTTTTTGTTAATGTAATAAAACGAACAATAAGTACTATAGATCCGAATGCTGTACAGAGCTTATGAGAATTCGATACACGGTTGGCAAATCGTTGAATCATCTGTACATTATTACTTCCGGTTCCATTATTTGGGTTTCTGACAGTTAAAATGCATATTTTGAGGAAAATATAAAAACTACATAATTTTTTTATTTAAGAATCAGTGAAAAAGCCCATAATTTTATTTATTATTACTCCACATTAACGTAATTTACATTTCGAACATTTACTTGGAAATTGAGATATTATACGATTTATTAAATTTAAAGTAAAATATATAATCCTTTAACAAATAATAGTTTCCACTTTTGTAAAAAAAATAGCTGGAATCATACAAATCCCCATATAATACAATAATATTTAAGAACGGAATAGCAATTACACACAGATATGTCTTGTTTCAACTTTTAATCAATCGATGAACCAGTTGGATCTTCAGATCATAACGAATCTGTTACATGAATAACAAACTATTCAATGTCATCTTGCAAATTATCCACTGTCCACATTTCCTTTTCAATATTTTTTACATGTTTGATGTAATTTTGCC
>JARFOC010096416.1:0-12975 GCA_031763485.1 Osmoderma eremita | reverse complement strand
GAGAACTATGTGAGTTCGAAACAGCTGTCTGTACGTGAGGACTACCTGAAGCTATACAATCAGACGTGTTGTGTGATATCAGACGTATATTTATATATTTTTTAAATATATTTTGTATATACTTCATTTTTTGAACGTACGTGCCATCTATTGGCAGAAATCTTCTTTCTTTGATGATGTTAGATGTTGGAAATAAAACGAGAATTTGTTAAAATTATTTCACACATCTATTTTGATAAAATTATCCTTTTTCTTTGGACTAATGCTGTCCTTATTCAGTTATTTTTAAGAAAATCTATTATCGAATATTCTTTGTTATCTCGAGAAGAGCTATTGTGGTTTTAGAAACGTTTTTATTTTGAATTCTACTGTATTCCTTATTTCCATACATTATTGTTAGCATCATCAAGCGACAATTATTATTATTACGATATTATAATATTTTATTTTTCTTTGATATTAGAGAAAATTTGGAACGACTCCTTGTCAATAAGCATTGCAATACTTTTATGGCGTCTATCGTTCATCTGTCATGTTAGTTTAGATGTGTGCCGCATATTGCGCCACGCTTGGAAGAACTGACTTCGTATAACATAGGGTGACTATAGGACAACCGCTCTTACTGTATACCAAAAGTTGAAACAACGTTCACGGCGCCCATTACAAACAGTACCATCTTACAAAAACTTTTCTCAAATATGGAAGTTTGATATGAAACTTATTACGTCTACGAAATTTCCAATTTATGATTAGTTGCTTTCATTAAAAGCCCGCCTCAGAAAGATTATCGGGAAATGCATATATCAATAAGCGAATACCTAAGAAAATAAAGAATTAGACTTTTAAAGAACGTATCAGTTTGCGAAATTTGGTTCTTGCTCAAAAAAATACGACCTTTTAAATCGTAATGCAACGTGAAGTAATTACAGTAACGCAATTATCGTAACTAAAAGAGCTTTTCGATTGCTTCAAAATTTGGCAATCAAAATATTTAATGAATTAGTGGAAGAAGGAGTTGATGCTACTTTCTTAGTATTAATCTAATAAATTTTACTTGGAAAGTTCATCACAACATTGGACGTACATACGATTAAAAATGAAAATCCCATATTTTACCTTTACAGACATGACGGACGACTAATGAAAAATTGCTAAAAATGAATTCCATTCCATTGAAGGAAGAATATACATATATCAAGCCGTCCAATTTGTAATTCAAGTTGTAATTATGCTCGTACGTAAATTTACACCTAATGCGCCATAAATTATTCCACGGCCATTTATTTGCAACACAAGCGCCCATACATATTTTCATCTCTTCATGCAAACACCAAATACGATTTTTCCTTATGTTAAAGCAGAAATTTTTTTCTTACCGTTAAAAGAAGATGGTGCATTGGGACGTTGAATAAAAATCAACCGTACCCAAATAGCAATTACGCAGGCCCGACATTACACTACATCATGCGACCGCTTGATGTGTAAAACACCGGTTCGAACGATTGATGTGATAGGTGTTTGATTTATTATATTTCGTCTGCGGGTGTGTGTGTGAATCTAGAAGGAAGGTGCATCGAGTTATTGCTATACATACCTAGCACACAATACGCTCATCAATTCCCATATATGTACGGTGTTCGCCAAAATAAACAGTACCGAAATTTAGAGTGGCTTTGATACACTGGCGTTCGCGCAATATTCGTTTGTTATATTTGGCTTATTTGTGATATTATTACACTGGTGTTAAATTCGTTGATAAGCTGATCATGCGTGTACTTGAATGGAACATCGTGCTGGTGCTAGGAGTCGAGTTATGAGGTGTCGCTATTTCGCAATTCACAAAACGACTTCAATTGCGATTTAACGCACCTCCGGTTTCTCGATTCTATTCATTATATGATGAATCTCGCGAGCGGTAAGTTCATCATGCGTGTACTTGATTGGAACATCGTACTACTACTAGGGAATTCTTTCCGGCCATACCAAAATGGAATTCAAGTATAAGGCAAGTCTCAGAAAGATATCAACAAATAAGAGTGTACTGTTATTGTTAAAAAATTTCGTCGCTGTAGTAGCATATTGGGTCAGTGAAACGGCTCTCCAGGTTGTCGAAGAGCACTTTTTAGCCACAATAACCAAGGGCGCGTTCTCGACCAGTTATACACTCACTGAATCCAAAGTTCGAATTCCACACATCCATATAATTAACTGAAGCCGAATTTACGTCTTGATTCATCCGCAGTCAAAAGTACAAATTGTTTCAGTTGCATTTCATCAAGAGTAACGGTTTCCTTCCACTTTTCATTCTAACTATGAATGAAACACCGATGGTATACGCTAAAGATGTGAAATGTAAATTGGCCTTCAACGAAATATTGACACGCCGACTATTCAAATCTATTTCTGGTGATTTCAATTTGAATGCGGTAGGGGTGCATTCAAATTGAACAACAACTAAATGTTGGTGACAAACCCGCACAAGAAACGTGTACTCCCAATCGCATCTCGAGAGCTAGTTTGTATTTCACCAATGCCAGCTCCAACATCACTGATTCCAAGTATATAAACTTTGAGGCCTCTACCAAATTCTCCTTTTTCTATTCGTATAACATGTTCTTGTTGTTCTCTTCCTATTATCATGGTCTTTATGCTTACTTATCTTCATATTGATTTTCTGAAGTACTTTCCCGTAAATTCCCAAATTTTTCTTCAGCGTTTTCTCGTTCCTGCCTATTATAACCAAATCATCCCCATAACACAACTATTGTCCTGTTTGTACTTTTTTCTTTCTCCAGTATCGTGCGTCATACGCTTTCGCTTAGCTACTTTTTTGCATCTTTATCTATTACCACCGCAAAAAGGAGAAGCGGCTAAATGAATCTCTGCTTTATTGCAATATATTTGATTTTTCTTGTTGCACCGCTACATAATTTTTGGTGTTCTTACACAAACTTTGGATCCAATTTATTAAGGTTTCTTGTGTACATCTTTTTCTTAAAATCGCACAAATATCCTCTCGTTTAATCTGGTTGAATGCTTTTCTAGGTATATGGAGCAGCAATATATATGCTACATATCGTCCTCTTCCGCAGCCTTCTCTCCCAGCTGTCTTATAACAAAAATTCCGCCACTTACTCCTCTGTTTGGTCGGAATCCAAAGTGTTTCTTCCAATCTATGTTCAACCCTTCCTCTTAGTCTTCTATCAAGAACTCTGGCATATATTTTTGCCATTGTGGTGGTTAGTGTGATACCTCTCTCTGTTGTCTCCTTTCTTATATATCGGAGTATAATCCATACAGTCTAAACCTTTGGTGCATCCCCTTTCCTTACTTTATTCATCAGCTTTGTTAGGACTATATTATCGGGCAACGCTTTGAGCACATCCACAGTTATTTTATCGTGGCCTGGTGCTTACTATGAATGGCTCCTTTTTCCATAGCGTCCTTGACCTCGATATAAGTTTATTTCTTCATAGGGTGCTAAACTCCTTTGGCATGGAAATCTAATGCCAAAGGATTTCTGCTAGGAACTTTGTTCTGGTAAGAAGTTTGCTCTGTAAATTTCATTTCATTTACTATATTTCATACGCTATCAGTAAGCTTTCCTACTGTGTTTCCATATCAAAGAAATTTTACTTGCAGAAGTAAACAGTTTTTGGGTAATATTTCCCAGAACCCGTACAGGAATTTAAACAATTCACTGTTAGAATGACATTTTTATTTTAGCTACTGTTAATTTTGGCAAATACTGTACATGCGTATGTTTTTTATGGAATAGGACATGGATACATAATATATTAGAACGCTTCAGCCGTCTTTCAAACTTTATACATGTAAGGTAGGCGGAAAAATTATTGTCCCGCATATATTTGCCGGGGACGTAAACATGATTTATTATGGACGATAAAGAACTGGGAAGGATGAGTCCGAAGTGACGTGTCCGATTTTGTCGAAATTTAATTACTTATGTAGTCCATGTCGGAATGGTTCGGTTGATGGTTTAGATTCTAGCCAACGATAAGTCAGGCAAGTTGTAGTGCAGAACAGGATGGAATTTTCTAATATTGCTAGTTGATTGATTTATGACAGTTTATTACGTATTTATTGGCGTTTCTCTGGAGAATTCGGTGCGGGAACAATTAAAAGAAGGTCTTTAATCTAATAGAAGCTCCACCCTAAAATTTGATCCTTTTCGATCGATATTAGAAATTAGTTTCGTTGCAATGTCTTGCAATTTCGATAAACATTTTGCAGTTTCTTGTCATCTAGATAGTAAAAAATATATTTTTTTGATACGAATAACACCAAAATAGGAAATTTAGAAAATTCACACAAACTGAGAGTAAATTTGAAAGTCTGTTTTAAGCCACATCAACTCTGTCAGCCACAAGTTACTTCAAAAGTACTTTTTTTAAATATATTTTCCCTTTTATCTAATAAAATACTTGCTATTTACTACGTGGGATGTCAGGTTACTAAGGTACGTTTGCGCCACACACCGCCGACGTCGCTCCGATCAGGTTGAAACTTGCACACATTTTAGATGTACATACTAGAAAACCTTTTTGCCAAAACGGTAGATCCTTGAGTCCAAATCAACCCAAATAATACGCCTTAGAGGACGACTTTCTTAACGACCCATTACCGCTAAACTAACCAAAAATGAAATTGAAGTTAGACAACGCTTTGGACAAAACGAACATAGGTATTTCATAGTTTTATTTAGTGTTGAAAAAACTGTACATTTAATATAATTTCACCTTTATAGTAATAATGAATAAACATCGTTTCCTGGATGAACATTTATCTTAGAATGAACAAAAAACGATTTTCGCCTATTCAGCGTTAAGTTTTAATAATTTCTTTGTGCAAGAAATGAGAATAGATAAGTATGGAGTACATTAAAGAATAGGGGAACCATTCCGATTTTTCTGTTATTTGCAATAATATGGTCATTCAATAAATTTAAAAAAAAACTGCCGAAAACCGAACATCATATTCGTAGTAAAATACGTTGAATGTTTATATTTTCGGCACTAATCGACCAAATTTCAAAATTCTTTTTTATTTTTATTTTTTTTTATCGATTGGTGAGCACGGATGTAAAACGGCTAATTTTAATTGGGTTAAAGGATATTATATTAATTGAAATCGTAAAGGGAAATAAAATGTCATCAGTCGATGATAAAGAAAACCGGACCGTTTTACCAAAACGGTTGATCCTCGAATTGGTCATCAACATGCCAAACCAACCCAAAGAATGCGCCTTAGATGCACATATCTACTGCATATTCGGCTATTGTCATTGTCTTAGGTTCAGTACAACGTGTGCAGTGACAGCCGCACAATATCAGTTCCGATCGGAATATACTTCAAGTTTGAAGTGCTGTCATTCGTTTTTTAGCATGCAAATAATGAAACACCTAAGGAAATTCATGAAAAAATACTGAAGACTTACGGAGAAGGCGTTATGAGTCGAAAACAAGTTAGCGTTTGGTGCAAACAGTTCAAAAATGAACGCACAGCTCTGAACGATGATTCCTAAGGTGTGCTAAAAACCATCAACAACAAAAACGGATGATTTCAGATCTGGCTTCTTCAGATTTTCATTTGTTTGGACCGCTGAAAGCTCATTTGTCGGATAAAAGGTTTGAAGACGACGACGAAGTTCAAGAGGAAGTGCGGCAGTATTTTGCAAATTTGGCTCGCACCTTTTACGAAAAGGTTTTACAGAAGCTTGTACCTCGCTGGGATAAGTGCCTTACCATTGACGCCGATTATCTTGAAAAGTAGCTATTATTTCACTTAGTTTACTTAGTGCATGTTTGATTTCTATAAATAAGGTAGTCTGTCAGTAATTCACAAATGTACCTTAGTAATCGAGCATCCCTCGTACATCAAGACATTTTGGAAAATACTGAAAAACGATGTCATTTTCTGTGCAAAATCGATGGTGTCTTTAAGGACTTATGAAAATTAATAATGTCAATTGCTTACCCAACAATATTCTTCATTGTGTGAGAATAAGAAAGACAGATTATGTATTTTGGTTGGATAAATTTTCGCGATTTAAGTTGTTTTATAGCAAAACAAAGCGGTGAAGAATTGAAGGTTTTTGACCGAAACGTTAGTGGGGAAAATGAAATTGTAATTGCTTTTAAATCAAACGAACGTGTGAATGGTTTTTGCCATAGTTTGTAAAGACCAATTTAGAATTATGATTATACATAGTTAGTAGAACAATATAACTGCCTTCAATTTGCTTTATTTTAATCATATTTGAATCATGCTAGCAAAATAGAATACAAACAGCTAAACTACCGCGCGCTCGCCGATAGGCCTAATACTGCTTCTACTTTTCATCAATGGCTTGTACGTATTTGACTCTCACATTCCCTATTACGACTATAATTTATAATTTTAAATAAGAAGGTATTGCGAAGAGCATCTAAAATTTGTGGTTTGGGTGTTGTATTGATAGAATATAACATTTAACTGCCATATAAAACTTGTTGGGCGACAATAATCTACATCTTTGATTGAGTTTTTATTTCTTTTGCTGATTATGTCAATGACCTTCAAGTTCTTATGTACTTAAGATGTTTATTGTATTGTATTTATTTGTATTTTCCGTTGGAACTGTTAATATGTGAATTTACCCAATGACTTGTTTCATTAGTTTGTAAGTACCAATAAATATACCCAACCAAAGTAGATTTCTACTAAATTAGATATCAGATCTTAGCGAATTAATTTTTAATTTCCATAAGTTGCAGGATCATGTTATGCGGTCAGCAATCCTCGCGCATACCATCAAACAAAACAAACACACCAACGTCCGCCTGTCCGAAGCTTACTTTTCCAATCCATTTACCTCCTTCAATTTCACACCTTCAAGTCATTCTATCATTTAACAAATACGCCCAAGTCTTATCCAATCGATACACGATGCATTTTAAGCAAATAAAGGGGACAAGTAGAAAGACTAAGCCAGCTAGCGAGAGCGGGTAGGCATTCCCTAGTTCTTCTTTGTCGAACACGAATTACATCCAGCAAACAACCACAGATTATTGTTAATTTTCGTCACATCGTTCGACGACGAAGCTATGGAAAGGTATTATTTTATCACCTTGTCGTACTGACGCTTATGTTACGAATTACGTAATGGCTCTTTGGCGATGGGAAGGTTGGATTATCGTTTCATAGGTGGCTAGGACGCGTGGGTGGTGGGTGTATCCCAAATAAACCAATGGTGGATGGTCGGACTGTAACAGACGCGCAGGCTGCATGAACGAAAGAAGACTTGCGTTCGGTGTATTGTACAGGGTGCGGTGAACGTTTTGCCGGAACAACAGAAGAGGGCGATCTAGCTTTTGGTGGGAATTTGAATAAACAATTGACAGATTTTTTACATTAAAATCAAACAAATATAGGGTAATGTGTAAGAAATACTCAAACATAATAGGTTTCCATATTTGAGAACCTTATTCTCAAATAGAAGGAATAAAATTGTATTGTATGTTAATTATTTTAATTATAACCATTTCCTTTGTAAGTTACATATACCGTCAGTATTTTTAGCTGAATAGATCTGCCACTAGATCTGCTAACACCTAAAATTAATTATAACATAGCAATCGCAGGACATGATAACTGATAAACATATGCTAGTTGTAAATGGGCGCTTTTTACATAAAGATTTCATGCGAACCACTAACATTAGGAGTTGTTGGGACATATGAGTATGAAGAGGTAACTGAGGAGAATCTTACTATTACTGGTTATAATTCTGTAAACGCAGTAACTAATAACAGGAGAACAGGGGAAGTTTTAGTAAACTTAAAAGAAAGTCTGGGGTACAGAATAATTAAAACTTTTATTGATATTTTGATTTGGCTAATATGTATAGAAATTCAAACCAAGGGACGCAACGTGTTAACAAATGTATCATATCATCCTCCGCGAACGGTAGATAAACTATTTCTACAATATTTAGCATAAACACAGAGGATATTATGGGATACAGCGGAAAAATAATTTTAACGGGAGATTTCAACATAACATTGATAAGAAAAGAAGGATTTTTACCTATCTGATTATAGTGTCACTAAAGACAAAAACTTGTAGCACGGTGTTCATACACAGGAAAAAGTATCTTTGTAAATTTACTCAAAAGTTTATACGAATTCGTCACCTTAAACTTTTAAGTAATTTTACAATTACCAGCTTGTCTTAAAATTACAATTGTATTGTAATTTGCAAGTATGTAAAATTGCAAGATGATGTAAATTTACAACCATGTTGTAAAGAATGGAATATGGAAAACAACAAGTAAGAAATAATTTTGCAAATACATTGTAATCGAAATATGTGAAAATACAAGTTAATATGTAATGGAAGGCTAAAGTAAAAACGAACTTATACAAAAGTTAGCTTTCAGTTTCATGTCTTATAGGCGAATTCTTACTTACAATCAGAAATTGTTTTCTAAACGTAGCTACAGTATTTAACACTGGAATTTTAAGGATATGAAATCGAAAATTTGGTATACATATACGTTCGTTTTACTCTAGTGTCCTATACAATAAGTTCATTTATAATTTCACATATTTTTTTCAAGTACAATACAATTAGTAAGAAGTTTGCCAGAAAAATTAGTTTTTAGGTACAGAATAAGGCTTTATGCATTTCATATTCTATTGCAAAATTCTAATAATTTATGCATTTCATATATGCAGTATTTTTTCACATTTTCACTGATTAAGAAGTGTGTTCTCATTTATAATAATATAAAGCAGTCAACCTTACTTCCACTAGATATAAAACAGAAGATTCATCTCATTTTATTTTATATTATTTGGTATTATTCTACACTAACATGTTTTAAACAGTAATTTTACAGTAATATCACATCCACTCAGTGTACATCAATAGCAGATCATTGTATATTACCTTGCAATTTAGTACAATGGTAAAATTAAAGACAAATGAATGTAAGATAGTCAAACGTAAATAATACAAGTGATGTTAGTAAAATGACTGGGAGATGGAAAAATACAATAAAAGATATATTTGAAGTAATATGCCTGGGTAGTGAGTTGCTAATTGGAAATTAATAAGAGGAATAAATGGACAACTCCAATAATTATACAAGAAATAGGGATTTTGGATGATAAATATAACGCAGCTATTATTACCTATTAACTCCTAACAAAGTTGAGCTCAATATAAAAAGTGTAGAAACACAATAACTGAATTAGTAAGGAAACAAAACGGTTATCTTCAAACGATAATTTATAGTAACAAGTAAAACCCTAGAGAAATATGGATGAATTTGGAATTAGTATTAACAGATGGTCGTCCTAACCAAATGGCAATAATATTTAATAACCATATAGTTAATGTAGATATCGCTATAGCACATCTGTTTAATCGATATTTTCTGTTAAGTATATATACTAAAAGGGATTCCTAGACCAAATGATTTAACATATGGAAATGCTGCCCAATGAATTAAAGAAAAGAAAAACTATACCTGCGGCATAGTAGGTAACCAGTTATACGTTAACGACTCGTCAATGTAGATCTATGACCAGTATTATTAATAAAATTTTAAATCTGCTACGAAATAATAGTGGAATTTGGTAGGGAAATATTTGTGTTGCAAAACAGTGCTACGAAGAATTTGATTATGTTTTTAACAAAGAAAGTGCAAAATTTCAACTTGGAATGAAGTAATTATTTTATTCTAACGATTAATTAAGACAAACAAAACAACATAACAAAGGTGAAGTCCAATTTCACCCCAAGTTTTCAAATAGTTAAAATTTGGAGTTTTATCATTTTTTATAATTTCTATACTTGTTCTATCCGCCAATTGAATTTTGTTGTGTAAATTATGTAAAGATCCCTTTATACTGGGTACTTGCCAAACCACATACATTTTAAGTAAAACTGGATAATATAATGCGTTGCATTTTCCTTGTATTAAATCGAATAATTCCACAAACTAACTATCAAATACACGAACTGCGCACAATTTCTTTTTAGCGCGTTTATTGTTCTTGCGATCAGTACAAAATGCACATACAAGAGGATCTGTTCACCGGTGGTCAGATTTCGTTACCCATTTCCATCAAAAAATGGCGGCCAAAAACTAATTCACCGCCCATCTCGGTGGGGGCGAAATAAATGTTGGTGTACATTTTACGTAAAATATATCACTCGTTATTGAAATAATTTCTTTTAAACATCCAGGAACTATTTTGATTATTCAGTTTTAAAATAGATAATGGGTACGTTGTTTTCAGGTACGACGTATTTCAAATTTTCCAATACGACACCATCTCCGGGCTCACAGTTCTGCAAATCCAGAGGAATTCGATCGTCTAGGAAATTACTTCTTCTTCGACACGATTAGTGAGAGCCCGACATTGTGGAATCCCTGTCCGAGCCTATTTAGATGAGGCTTCTTCAAATCTTTGGATGCAAAGGAATGGTCGAGTTGTCAACCAGATCGTCTGCTCTAACACCTGTTGATTTTTTTTTGTTAAGATATTTAAAGTAAAGGGAAGTAAAGTAAGTATTTTAATCGGTTGGTAAATTTAGAGGATTTGACATTAACAGTAAACAAAACTTTGTTCATGTCATATAACTTCAGTATATTTAAAGAAGAAAGAAAGAATTTGTATATAAAACACTTTTATTTTATTCTTATACATTTTTCTTAAGTGTAAAATCAGTAAGAAGTATAAGGCCCCTTGTTAACAACTTTAACTAACATTTAAATATAATCAGAAAGTTTTTGTTCGAACAATATTTTTGACAAATGTTTTTAGGATTCAACTTCGCCCAATTCAAAATAAATAAAATTTCCCATCGTCAACCGCGTAACCGAATGAACGTAAATATATTTATAAATAAAAAAAATTAAAAACAAATATGTGTTTTTAAAAATACATCCCCTTTTTCCCTCTAACGATCCCTAACATATTGACAACGGTTCACACTCCCACGAACGCAAAATTCCATGTATGCTACGTTCATTCGGTTATGCGGTTGACGATGGGAATCCACCTATTCGCGAATTAATCAATATATTGTGCGGGAGGAGTAATCCGATGTGTTTATTGTGCTGCCCTACAGTCTTCAAAATCTTTCCTGAATTGTGCATAAAGAAAAAAATACATGGTTCATTCACAGTTTAACGGACTTTTTCTTTATTGAAAATTACTAAGAATATACGAAATATGAAATTATTACTTATCGTTATAGGTTTTGCCTTGGAAAGTTTTCAATTGTAAATTTTCATCGATCATCCAATTTTAATATACTTCCCTCACAACAAAATACCTTCTACAGTATTTTTCAGATTATTTAAGTGATTCCTAGTTGTTTATGGAATGCTACTACTCTTTTGTGTACAAATATATTTCTTTGACGAATAAAGTAGGTATATATTATCATCAAACAAAGTAACTTTTACGACAGTGTTTTTTCTTGAGGTAAGTTTGCGTTTACCAAGGCAATTATTTTTATCAAGGCAATCTGTATATTACACTAACTATAGAAATCAATATCAAAATTTCAAAAGCATTATACGTATAATTAAAACTGAAACTCGAAAACACAACGCCTTACAATTGTATGTCTTATAACAATCCAATAATGCAAAGTATAAAGTACATACTCAACATATTTCGTTTACACGAAAAGATTTCCATAGTTTGAATTGTTATTCCACAATAAACATACCAATCCTTGCTATATCTACATACGTCTGAATAGAATACAAAGTAAAAGAGAATAGCATTTCATGATGATGGTTGGAGGAGCGAAGTTGAATACAACAATACCAAGAGAGTAAGTATAGCATTAAATTGAGATCAACCCTCTATACGATATCTCTAAGATTTCACATCGTCCCGCCGGTCCATAGGCCGAGTGTTGTGGTGTCCGTGCACGCCAGAGATACGATTATACGGTTTAGTTGATTATATGTTTTGATTTTTGTAATGCATCTCCAGCGAGACAGTGTAATGACTACGCTCGAGGCTAGGTGATATATTCGAAAGCCGACAAGTTCGGGTTACAGGTCAAGTCGGATCGGATGGAAGACGTTGTATTGTATTCCTTTTCAAAGATTTCACACCCTATACGTATGCATACGCGTGGGGTATGTGTAAGTATATTATGTGGTTATTAGATAGGTAAAGGAAACGATAGAAATGTGAGAAAATTATTGTGGTCGACGATATTATATGCAATATAAGCGTTATATTATTTTAAATTTAGTGAGATAGCCGATAAAATGCCGTTATACGCTCACGGTTAATGATGGAATTGTCTTATTAAGCAAAAACAATGAAAGGGATGCAAGCATTCAAGACGGACTTGAGTTTCAACGTAGCAGGTGTCGTCAGCGTTCTTCCGAATGTTAAAGCCTCGACGCCTGGTGGGCAGAAACTCGACTCCGTCTTTAACCCTGGAAGGTTACTCTTCATTTTAGTACATTAAAGTTACTCTTCGTCGAATGGACGAACTATTAAAAAGAAAAATTCTGGCAGAACGATTTTTAAAGTAAAAAATAAACAATTTTTTTTTAGTTCAGCGTTTTATTAAAAAATAAAGGAAAAAGAAAATATAAAAATAAAAATTTAATTTTCTCTCATAAAATTCGATACGAATTTGTACTCTCTTTTTTGGTTTTTCAAACTAAGTAACTTTTTAAACCAACAAAAACTTAAAAGATAAAAATAAAAATGACTTGTTTCAGACACTAATTATCTTTAAATGCTGAAGATAATTAGTCAAGTAATACAAAAGAAAAAATATTTTTAGTTATTAGCCTTTTTTTATGCATGAGACACAAAGTTTAACTTTGTGTTCACCACAGATCTTCTTGCATATATTACATGTAGTTTTCGTCATTCTGCGTTTGCTATACGGACAGAGGTGGCAAATTTTACGCTTTTT
>JARFOC010096405.1:0-12976 GCA_031763485.1 Osmoderma eremita | reverse complement strand
GATACGGGCAATGTGTGGGTTACGGTCCCGGGACAGCTGTCGTAAACATTTTGTTAATGAAAAGGTATTGACAATAACCAGTGTGTACATTTTGTGCTGTGTTAAATATATACATCGAAACAGGGTGCAGTTCTCAAAGAACTCCGCCAATCACAGTTACAACACCCGTAATAGAGATGAATTAGCTGTATTACACCATCGTCTAAAAAGAACTCAGCAATCTATAGACTATCGTGGAGTAAAATTGTACAGTAAGTTACCTGAACGATTTAAACATTTAAATATGAAAAGGTTCGGCAAAACTGTAAAAAAATTTTTGATTACTAATGTTTTCTATAGTGTCAATGAGTACCTGACGTACGATTTTAACCTTTAGTTTCTACCCGCTCTACATATATATGTATATTTATTTAATGTTATTTATATGTTGTTTATATTGTGATTATTAATTATTTTATTTTATAACTTTTTTTTGACATGTTACGATATGTGACCAATAAATACAAATACAAATACGTAGAGAATTACACACGCCATTCGTAGACAAAGGCATATGACCGAATTAAAAAAACCTTGTTGGAGGAGTCAACCATTAACATCACACCAATCAATGCTATAGAAGATATATACAAAGTGGTATATACATGAATGAAGATCGGAAGTGAAATGATAATGAAATTCTGGATCACTAAAGGCCCTCGTCAAGGTTGCAGCCTATGGCCAATGGTATTTAATATATACACTGATACGGCACTACAACCGTGAAAACTAAAGTGCAGTGGAATGGATATAGAAAATAGAACGAACTACACTATGCTGATGTTCGGATTACATTGACAACAGACTAAGAGGACATACACAGAAGTATGGGGACTAACAATAAACCTAAAAAAACGAAATATCTATGTATTGGCAACCAAGCACAAGATCTACAATATAGTAATATATTGTATTGTATTGTACATACTAATATGTTGTACTGCATTGTATATAGTAACTTATTGTAGATGAAGGCAATATAGCAAAAGCGAGTAAGCTGACGTTGTGTAGATGAGAATCTAAATAAATAATACCAGCAGATGTGATGAAATGATTGACTGCATAAAGAAAGCACGAAAGGTTAGAGGAGCCCTCAATTCTCTGCTGTGGCAAAAAGAAAGTATAAATAAGACAAAAGTGGGAATATCATTAAAAGTATACTCATCTACAGATAACAGATTGGGCAGATTAGTAAAACCTATGAAAGTGAGCTTTTAGCGACGGAAATCAAAACTAGAAAGGATAACAAAGGTAGAGATAAGAAGGATAACAAAAATACAGGCAACAGTTTGTACGGGTAACTTTTGCCTTTGACAATTATTTTGTATGTTTCGAGGATATCTTACATGTTGCTATGTACTTCGAATCAATTTATTGTCAATAAATACTATTATTATTATTATTTTCCGAACGTAACCTTCCTTCACCTATGTACTGTATGGT
Organism: Osmoderma eremita; assembly: GCA_031763485.1. NCBI lineage: Eukaryota > Metazoa > Arthropoda > Insecta > Coleoptera > Scarabaeidae > Osmoderma > Osmoderma eremita. Next base: position 11,494 of record JARFOC010096405.1, on the reverse strand, counting down.
CGATTCTTTGTCATCTATCTCGTACCTTAAGCCGCGCCGGCCTTCAAAGGCGCCTGTCACTTGTTTGTCAACTTAGGCATCTACGTGGTGAATTGGTGATTCTATTTTAGGTACATTTTGTCTTATTTTGGGTCCTCAATGTCAACCCCAATTTTTTGTAGATGTCCTTTCAGTGCGCAACGTCCTGTCAGGAGACCTTCTTTGCTGATGGCTCCTGAATAAAAGTTTTGCCATGACTTTGCCGGGTTGTATTTTTCCAGTATTCTTTATGTTGTTCTTGGACCCAGTTTCATGTCTGACCTCATGCCAGACACTCCCATAGGTTCTGGGCCCACGTATGAAGACGATGATCCTATCTTAAGTTATTCCCAACCCAATCTTGATGTCACTTTAAGGCTTCATAGTGCTTTAGGTATTGCCTGAATATCCGTTGCAATATCGATCCGCTTATTACTATAAGCCCTCTTATTGTTTTCTATTGCGCAATGGAATGTAGCATACACCTCTGCCCGTACCACAGCAATGTATTTTCCTAGTGGGATGGTCATTTTCGTATCCCCCACCTAACTATATACTCCGGCTCCAGATCGATGCTGGGTCTTTGACCCATCTGTAATGGTTGCGGATTAGTTACGGCTTGGAAATGTCGCAAGGTCGCCCTGATTATCTACCCGGGGTGTCGTGCCATACTATCGGTAGAAGTCTGTCTGGCGTTTGGGTGTTATATTACGACCAATATCAATGATAGGATGGATATATTTAACAGTGGAGCAGCCACCTTGAACTTCAGCTCTTTGCAAAGCTGCGTAGCCCGTTGACAGAGCTTCTAGCATAGCAGAAAAGTAGAGCTTAGTGATATTATTTGATAATTTTGTATCGTATAGACTCACATTTAATTAGTGAATGAATTTAATACTATACGTCGTCAAAAGTAAGCGATACTGTTTAATTAAAGTCCGGCTGATAATAACTTTATGAGAATATAGTGGTGGTCGAAAGAAAGTGACCATATTTGTTCTATTCATAGCCCTATTTTTCTCTATATTTTACAATACTTGTATATTAGTTTTTCTAATGGCGTTAAGCAAATTTGTCCCTAGTTATTGAAAATATAGTTCTGATCTACGAATTTCCTTCCAACAAACTGTTCTCAGTTTATGTTGAATCTTTTGCGGGTTAGACCGAGTGCCGCCTTTAAAAAATTGTGAACTTATTCTCGGACCTCCCATTTCGCCCCTCTGTTGGCCCAGATATCCGCTATGGAGGACAACTAAAGCTAGGTGGGAAAAAGAGAGACGAATTCTGGAATTAGCACGTTGAAGGGTTAAACTTGTACATAGAGTAGGCGTTACAAGTTAGAGAAGAAATCCAAAGGAAACAACTTGTACAATTTGATAAGAACCCGTTGGATTGAAATTCCAATGTAATGATGGTACAGGTCCGGTGCTAGCCCGCGAAATATTTTTTCTCGTAAATGCTTACAGATAAGCCCTCTACGAATGAAGACATCAATATTATATCATTTCTTCGATTCATATATCAAAGTCAGGCTGTATTATCAAAGGAACATTTCTTTTTTTTTGAAATAGCATAATGCACTAATACTTAAAAATAAAAGATAATGAAAAACGTTTTTTTTGATATCATTATCGGAATTTGAGTATGGCTATAATTCAATTCAGATTGACAATGTAAGCGAGAAAATTCCGTCGACCCATTTATTTTGATGCGAACCTGACACGAAAAGAAGTACTACTACGAGCCAAAAGAGTAATCGAAGTACATATATGCCTACTACCAAGAATCGCTAGCGTCACGCGCGCACCATCTGAAATTCCAAATTGAAAACCAAGGACCAAGTTAAACCCGGCACATATAGGTACACCCATCTCTTTCCATCCCCTCGCTTTTGTGTCGCGTTCCTCTCCGTCTACGTCACCCGCCATCTGTACGACACGTAATAATACGTGTGTACGGGGCGAAAAGTGAAAGTGACGTACACAAACGGAAACACAACCACATCTCGTCGTAGATACGGGCGCGCTACTACCGCTGTAGGAGGATAACGGTTGCGCCGTTACCAGTGGGAACACATAAAGTCTGACGTGTTTATTTCGCTATACATAAATTATGAGGAGCGACTGTAATCAAATATACGTACCTATCTGTAGATGTGTAAATGCGAATGGAAGTTTGCCGAATTGTTTTGACTAGATTAGTATACCCAAATAAAGTAATTTATTTTGGGTGAGTATTGTCAAACAAAAATCGTTAGTAATTAGTTCGTGGAAACAAGTAGAGCTAACTCGAACGAGAAAATAAAATTCCCGTAAAAATAAATAGAACCGGCAGCGTTAAGCAAAGCGAGGAATTGAACGGTTACCAAAGAATATTTAATAAATTACATAGAAAATTTTGTTTTAAAAATTTATTTGTTGCTAAGAAAACTGAAGCCTTGAGCATGTGTTGAAAGTGTTCAATCGAGTAGAGAGTAGCTTATTCAACCCTTTTAACAAAGCTATGGTATATGGGTTTCAGAGACACGTTGAACAACTTAATAAGGTCATATTTAGATAACAGAATTCAATGTGTAAAATCAACTTGCAACGGTGAAACTATTCAACCAGCATGGTTAAAATCTGAGTAAGGAATACCTCTAGGTTCTATTTTAGGACATTATTATACAATACTACGTCAATATGTTTGCTGTGTGTAGCAGACAACACGGGAAAAAGGAATCGAAGAAAAAATCGTGAAAACGTTAGAAAAAGAAGATAAATTTGGCTCAATAAAATAGTCTTAGGCTATTAATAAATAAAAAAAATAATATGTTAACATTTACTCTTACAGGAATTAAAAAAAAAGATAATAGTGATATATAATAACAGGCAAATAGCTTCTCTAGCGAGTTATTGGGTTAAAAACTTGACAGCGGCTTAAACTGGAAAGCACGTAAATAATAAGTTAAAGTAATGAAGTTTGTGAGTGGTCTGAAAATACTGAAATAAGTGTAAATAAAAGGGTGGTTGGAGAAGTGAAGTAAGAAAGAATTGGAGCAATGGAGCGAGAAGCGGAGGAAGAACGGGGTGAAACACCACATAACACACACACACACACACAGGGTAGTTAAGGTATTAACTACTTTATTTTATCCATTAAAATTCCCTACATGTATTTCTTGCGATAGTAACATTTTCCAATTATATCTTTCAATGCGTCTTTAGAATATTTTTTGATATTCTAAAAATTACAATTTTTTTTATTAAGAGCACGTAAATAATATACTTACCAAGAAAATGGCTGAAAAGGTGTATGCTTTGAGCTCTTGCGGCATATCATGCGTATGTTTAGCTTCGCATACGGGATATTTTATAGGGTAATTCCTTATATGCAAAACGTCTCTTCGCTCCGCAAAAATCGTACATAAGAAGTGTTTTTCCACCTGAAAAAATGGATACATGTACAGGAAAGATTCAAATACTTACCTTACCAATTCTTTATATGTACGAATATGCATATTTTGGCAAAAATACTATGAGGGCCTGTTAAAATGCCATTAAGTAAAACAGATATGGTACTAAAACCACCTATTTCAATCCATCAATATTTTAGCATTTGAAGTTAGAAATCTAGAAAATTCCCTATTCAATTAAAAAAAAAACCATTTCACAAAACATTTAATCCAAATACAAATCATCGACTATATCGAGTGCTATTGAAAAGAAAACTATGCAAAACTTTATCAATGGGAACGTACGAGACTATAGAAAACTGATGTTATTTTCCATTCGACACGTTGCCGGAATTTAAAATAGCTTGAAAAGAGGAGGTGATCAACACCCTGTACCAGGCAGTAGAGAATATGCTGCAGAGCATTAACAATAATCTGGAATTTCTGACTAGTAACATTGATGATTTTGTCATGTACATATATATAAATTAGCTCTGCCAGCCTAGCTGACCCATGCCTTGATTATCTTCTTCTATAGCTTCCTATCCATTGCTTTTGTTTTCCAGTCAGTTATTTTCAAAAATCCCAGATCTCTTTTTACCCCTTCCTTCCACCTTGTTCCACCTTCCTTCCCGTTCGTTTACCTTTATTTGCTCTTCGTATCCAACTATCCTCAATTTTTCTTCCACCTAAAATCTTCCTAAGCACTTTTCTCTCCCACACGTACAACTTGGTATGCGCTCGAGACCAGCCATGTCTCGCACCCATACGTAACTATTGGTCTTATTACTGTAGTATAATAGCGCTTTCTACTACTACTGAAAGAAGACAATTTCTTCCTTACATTTAAACTGATTGGATGTCCCGTTATGACAGCACTTTCCGATCCTCTTAATATTATTTTTATCATCCTGATTAATTTGTCACTGCTGGAGTGCCCTGTAAGGTTCCTTTCGTTTCGCTTTGTCATATGCTTGTTTAAAATCAACAAATAACTTTCAGCTTGTGTCTCACGTAATGCGAAAATTTGGCCTGCTGTGCTCTTTCCTCTTCTTCAGCCTTGATATCTCATGTTTGGATTCTTCTTATTGCTTCTTTTTTATGTATACTACCATAAACCACATTTAGCAAAGAAATGCCTCTATAGTTACTACCTTCACTTTGCCCCTTTCTTATATGTATATTGCGTGTTTAATTACCTGCCTCAATTCAGTTGGCAGCTCTTCTTTAGTCCATATTTCCTTTATTAGTTCTTCTATATATTGCATTAAGCTACTTCCCTCATACTCGCATACGCATTCTTCTTATTTCTAACTCGTTTTTACAATGCTCGTCAAACCAACTTGCCTCCTGGTTGCCTTCTTTTCCTTATTACACCTTTCAGCCGCTTTCACAATTATATCTTTCATTTCTATCCATTTGTTTTTGATGCTCACCTATTTTGTCATAGAGTTGAATAGAAATTATAAATAGGTTTTCAAAATAAGCCCTTTGCCTACAACAGCCTTTGGATGAATTGAGTAGCTTCTAGGGGTAAATATATGTATGCTATGGTCTTAGGACCAACGACTTAACGTGGCATAGGACTGAACAGATTGATGACGACATAACGGGAAAAGTTGGATCCCCCAGCGTACCACTAAGCTTCGTAGTAAAATGGGTACTTGAGCTAACAACCTACTGACGAGAAGAAGAAACATCAAATACAATACGTACAACAACTGCTGGAAAAGGCATTAGAAAATGGGAATCAAACGCATTTCAAATGCCCTATGCAATCCATGACAAGAATGAATGAATAATTCTATGAACGTTTTTTTAAGGAAAACTGACCAATTAAAATCAAATATTTTAAAAAGATATTACATTAGAAACATTAATTAGATTTCGCTAAATCAGGCTAGAGAGAATAAGGAGAGATCAACATTAGTAATACAAGAAAGAAAAAAGGAATTGAAGGAAGTTCTGTGCTATATTTCTCAGAATGTTCTAAAAATAATTATACTCAAAACTTAATTAACTCACTTAGAAGTAAATATCACGAATAAAGTTGACCCTTACAGATACCAAACGGATATTAATTTTCAGGGTAGGTAACTGTTGAACCACAGCAGAGTCCTGCAGAAAATGAAATTGGTAAATATTTGTTATACTGGAAATTAGTAGAAGGCACAAATTCTCGCCTTGAATATATCGGCCGGAAAACAATACGAGAAGGTAAAGAGTGAGGCAGCACAATAAACACACTGTATCGGATTATTCCTCCCGCGCAAAATATGGGTTCGCTTATACAGTTTACGATGGGAATCCACGTATTCCCGAAACACGTGTCCCGAATTAATTAATATTTTGTGCAAGAGGAGTAATACGATGCAGTGTGTTTAATAGGAGAAGGGATAGCATAACGTCCAGTTGCTTACTATGAAGCTTTTGATTTACAATACATTTTACGGAATTATTATCACTGTTTTTTTCTGACACCTTGCATAGTAAATATGATTCACAATAATTTATTTTAAATCCAAAACCAACCGCATCTACATCTGATTAAGAAAGTATTAGTTAAATGCGAAAGGCTAAGCACTGCAATATTCAAACCACTTCATCAGAATTCATGCAAATCAATCAAATTAATACAAGCGATGCAACAGTTTATAAATGCAACCGTCGTATTATTCAGAAAGTCCACGCATTAACAGACGATGGAGCAATTTCAACGTCTAATGGATACTCTAAGGTTATAACTTCGTCCCCAGATGTCGCTGGATAATATAGCGAGCGCCTTACATGGGAAAGCTCGCCTTAGCTGGATTAACTATTTCCGTTCGAGCTCTATACAAGTAAGCTTTCGGTTTCCTGCAGATGATGGATCTAGTATAGTTCGAGAAAAAGAAAGCCATTTCTGTTTGCAATATCCATGCAAACTCAATAAAATTTCACTGAGCTTTGCAAACGTTGCATACGTATTGTTAATTGAGTAAAGTTACGGTGTAATCATCCAGTATCAGCAGTAGTTTCGTTTGTTTGCCTTGTAATTGCTAAAGCAAGCTGATCGTTGTTGTGTTTAATTATCAATTACTTCTGGTTAAGTCGAAATTACAACATTAAATTAACAGTAACCGAAACAAATATTAACAGAAACACTATTCTATGTTTTCTATATATGAGGTACTAACTGGGATAATATTATTCTAATCGTAAAGTAGAACCGTTATATTAAAAGTCCCCGTTATTTTACTGCTATTTAAACATTGCACGACGCAAATTTCCTGGGGATACCTATCGGTGTTTGAACAAGCAACTCTTTCAATAATTTCGTTATTTTCGCACACTAATGACACTAGATGATTTGATTTGGAAAATGTCAAAAGATATTCAGCCTTATTTATATACGTAGTTAGTGGCAAATAAGATCCTATTAAGATGCCACTAAGGCATTCGGATTCATAGTCATATTTAGTGGCTATTAACACATCACTTGCCTTAGCTGGCAACTAAATTGTTAGTGGCGTTTAAAGATATGTTTTAGTTACGTTTAAGGTTAACCTATATCGAAATAGCCCGCAAATTAGCAAGAGAACTGACAGTTCATTATAAATACTAATAAATTGATCCTCAAGCTTGTTTCATATAAATTTGCTTATTTATTTTAACACTACAAATATACATACAATAAGTCATAACATAACAGCAGAACTGTATAAGTAAACTATATGGTAGAAATTGAGCTGAGAGAAACGAAGGAATGATAGATTGAATGAATGAAAACTCAATAGGGGTTTAGGTTGTGTAATTAGTTTTTATGAATAAATAATGTAACTAAAACAAGTAAATAAATACTTTACTCTATAATAATTAATATATAATTAAAATGTCTCCCAGGAAGATATTTATGACAATTATATATGATAGTTAACATCCTCCTCTTAATACTAATAATGTGCATATTGTCATGAAAAGTTACTTTGTCCATAAAATTTTGACAAAGTAAAATTACAACTAAAAATAGGTACAATAAACAAACAAGTAATACATACAACACACTAAGTTGTCAAGTACGAGGAAAAGAAATATAAAAACTTAACTTTTACCCTCCCCTGAAAAAGTCGTTGACTGCGTAAAGGGGTTTCATTAGGAGGTATGATTTAACCTTACTGCGGAAATTTACATAGGTTGGTATCGATCTAAGATGGATTGGGAGATGGTTGTATAGCTTGATTGCGTTGGTGATTGAGGTGATTGAGGTTCTAGTCAACTCTGTATTTGGTATTGGAAGATAAAGATCATGACCAAAGCGTCTTGTAACGTAGTTATGGTGATGTCGTTCAGGTAGATCAGAAAGATGTTTACGAACTAGTGGGACGGATTCAAGGATGAATAGCGCAAGGAGAGTTAGGATTTTGTGGTTTAAGAAGTAAGGTTGGCAATGTTCTCTGCTCCGAAGTCGAAATATGTAGCGAACTGCCCTTTTTGCGGTTAAAAAATCGGAAGGCTCCGAAAAATAGTAATGGAAAGACCACTAGTTCTGCACGTTGATTTACTCTTAATATCCTTTATTGTTCACGTTCATCGAAGCTTTGTTCTCCAGAACAAAAACTAAACGTTATGAACACTTTAAAACTTTAAAAAATAAAAATTATACCTTCATTTTCGTCTCTGTAATTTACAATAATGTTATGACAAGAAACTTAAAAACACTTCACATCACACAAGTATATACAAACTGTAGGTATACGTGCTTCGACAACAAAATTACCATCCTAAGCAGTAAGTTTAGTGACATATCATTGTAATTATCACTATGCTGCTTTGGTTTCGATAATCATTCATCACAGACCACTGTTATTACCTTTAATAAAGTCATTACAAATTAAGTACATCATGACATTTGCAATATATTTGGACATACTTCGTATAAAGTAATCAGTCATGTATATAGCTATTGGATTTCGTTTTAACTACATACACCTTTGGATTACCTACAATATTTATTTGCTCTTGTTGAACCTCAATAAATTCACCTTCAATACCCCAACATGTAACATGTCAGACTGAAATAAATTTCTATTAAACTTTTAGGTGCGGCAAAGGGGAACTTCCTTCCTTCCAGGTTGCCGTACATTCTTCCCTCATCCGGCCTATTAGTTAGTAGCCACTAACTAATTTCGAATTACACAGCGTATATTATTGTGAAATGACTTCCTATTAGAACCGACCGGACATTCCTTTGTTTTAATTCTGCTGCGTAGAATGCTTTGAAATACGGAAGGTGAAAGATCAAAATTGTTTACGCGGAGCATTCGCCCACGTGCACCTTGCTGACGAAACATTATCACAAAGAAACCTTTGTTTCAAATTATGCTGCGTATAATATTGCGAAATACGCAATATGAATGGCAAAAATTGTACTAAGGTGGGCGGGGACTGGCGGGACCTGGGAGTCGTCTCCAAATGAAAGAAGCTGTGTCTCCATAGCTCTCCGCCCGCGAGAAAGCCCTCGAGTGGGACCTGGGGGCCTTATGAAACAAGCTGCGTGGTTATCGTCTCCATAGGAACCGCATCCGCGGGACCTGGGAGAGCTCCGCGAGATCGCCTCGACCGTGAATCCCCGGGGTCGTCTCCATAGCTCTCCGTCCGCGAGAAAGTCCTCACGTGGGACCTGGGGGGACGAGTGACCTTGAAACTGCGCCCGTGTCCTCATAGTTTACCTACTCGTCTATGAATAAAATAAGAAAGTATGGTCGTAATAGGATGTTAGTAGCTACTAACTAGTACCGTACTACCACCATATTAAAAGGATGACTATGAGTAAGGCTGATTATGTTTAAGAGTATTTGAATACAGATGGTGGGAATAACTTAATACGACGGCTGTACATCTTCTTGTTATTCTGACGATCTAATAATACAATGATAAAGCTTTACATTCAACAATATAATCTATATTATTAATTGCTGCTTACTCGAAGTTTTTTTTTGCTATCTGGAACCAGACATTGGTTATATCATTGTCTTCTTGCCTTCTTATTATTCTTATCAGAATTTCGTCCTGGTTATAGTATAATTTTATATATTGAAAGATGCAGACGGAGTTGATGATTTTGTTTTGTTGCCTTTACCTTTTGCACAAGCATTTGGCATTTGCCTCCTTTCTAACTGCCTTCGATCCATATTTTTCTTACTTACTTGATACCATGAAGTAACTACGACGTATTATTGTTATTTTTGCATTTTATTGCTCTTTCTATTAAATTAATTAATTTACTTGCATAGTTGTTTGGATAGGTCACAATATGCAAAAAATAAATAATATTTTTCTAGTACCCTAAGGATCTATTTTGGGACCTTCGCTTCGCTTTTTCCAATATACACTAGTCATTTGTTTGTTTTATTAACTATATAAGGCAGTATGCAGTTGATTTGCTTTATATCTTGATATTCCAAATATCGATTTCAATTTCTAACAGTCTCACGTCACATACATGTACACACACTCTAGCGTAAAGCGCGTTCATTGGATCGGGCGATTTGAACTCCTTCTCTCCCGAGGGACGCCAATCATTATCGACGGTTTCGAGCGCAGAGTGACCGGATTAACCTATCGAACTGTACACCGATTCGCACTAAATAACGTTCGTTCGCAATTGATTTATTTACGCAGCACTCTACTATCGGGCAGCGTTCGTATTACCATCTGAATCTGGAACACGATAGCGATACTGGAGTAGTTGCGAAAACGGACGTTTATTGGAATTAGGCGTTGTTCTGCATACTGATGATGTTGAACAATGCTTGTGCCTACGGTACTAGTTGATTTTTCAATATCGAAATTCTGATAACAGAACATATATTGTGACAAATAAATAAATCATATGCATGCAATGGGTTAATCTATAAATATGAAACAAAGAGCTTCTGAATACAGGTATATATTCGAGCTTTAGATATTAGAATAAAGTGTAATTTATTACCAAATGATGTTTCTTGGTTGGGTGACCTAATAGCGTATACCAATGTAAATAAATGTTGAGTGCAAATATCTTGTCTGCTTGTTAGAAGGGGAAATTGTATGCATGTGCAATATTTACTGTTTGTTCCTATTTACTTACTTAATAATACACAGTCCTTGCAATTCTTGATGCTTACTTAATCCTAGCGTCTTTCATAGCGTTACGTATCAAGCGATATTGGCGAAGAACTGCAAGGACTCTGGGATGGTATCACTCATACACAATGTTGGGAATTCCAAACACCATACATACATTTGGAGAGCACGTGGGCTTCCATCGTGCAAGTCCCGGTTCGGGAGTTGGTTATGTGTGGAATTCCCGATACTGTATACTAGACGATATTGCCTGCTTTCCTCGTGTACGTATATCATTCTCTCCATATCCTTCTGCCCTGCACAAGTTGTTTTATTTCATTTTATATCATACTCATCTTCTTTAAAAACGCCTCGACATGTTTGCCTACGCTCCATTCTCTTTATTACCCGGATAACTCTTTTTTGTGTAACGAAGACTTTCTGCCAGAGACCGCTGCACTCCAAAAATATGATGCCATAACGCAGCAGAGATTCGAAATTAGCGGCATATACATTTTGGCACAGTTCTCATTCATATTGAGAATTCCGATGCCTCAACAGACAGAGTTTATTTTTTTTTTCTATATGTTGCGACCAGTCAAAAATTCTTCGACATACACTCCAAGTAATTTAACATGTTTACCTAACTCAATTTCTTCATTACCGAGTTTGATGGTCCCGGGTTTCTCTATCTTACGTTGTTTTGTTGAACACCAGTTTATTGTTCTGAGTCCCTGTAAAAACATTACTACTTTGGATCTACAATCCTTGGAGTATTCTTGCCCCTACCACTAAATTCGTATCATAGGCATAAGAGTAAATATATAATTGAAGATTAGCTCTATCGAACACAATGTCATTGACAAATCGTTCAACCCATACTCAACAATCAACAGTCCTACAAGAGTTACGGATACATCACAAACTGTAATTGATAATATTTTTACCAACTTGATAAAT